>BGNK01001770.1:46777-67996 GCA_003297005.1 Symbiodinium sp. clade A Y106
TCAGAGATCACACATCACAGCGGGTACGATTTGTTACTGGCATCGGCGTGTGTTTGTTGCGAGATCACACATCACAGGGGGTACCATTTGTTACGGGCATCGGCGTGTGTATGTTCCGGCCGTCGTCGAGTAGCGACGGATATATATATATATATATATATGGGTACACAGACAAGCTATCTATCTATCTGTCTATCGATAAACCTACCTCTCTCTATCCTATGTATCATCGGAAAAAAAAGCACCTAAATCCTACCCTCGACACTCCTGCTGTTGCCTTGCGAAGAGCACTGTAATTGTCGATGAAAACTCGTCCTGACAGCCACAAAAACGTGGCGTCAAATATATGACATTTGCGCGTACTACTACTACCACTACTACTATTACTACTACTACTACTACTACTACTACTACTACTACTGCTACTACTACTACTACTCCTGCTACTCCTACTCGCCCTCCTACTCCTACTACTCCTATTCCCCCTCCTACTCCTGCTCCTANCTACTACTACTACTACTACTACTACTACTGCTACTACTACTACTACTCCTGCTACTCCTACTCGCCCTCCTACTCCTACTACTCCTATTCCCCCTCCTACTCCTGCTCCTACTCCGACTCCTACTCCTAATCCTACTCCTCCTCCTCCTCCTACGCCTACTCACTCCTACTCCTACTCCTACTCCTCCTACTACTATTTACTACTACTACTACTACTACTACTACTACTACTACTACTACTACTGTTGCGCTGCTGCTGCTGCTGCTGCTGCTGCTGCTCCTGCTACTCCTGCTACTACTACTACTACTACTACTACTACTACTACTACTACTACTACTACTACTACTACTACTAGGTTCGATGACATTGCCTTGCTGTGATAGCCAAGCTACTACTGTGGTTGTCAGTCTTCGGCTGCAGGATGGCTTGCCGACCTCCAAGGACGTGCCCAAGGGCCTCAGATGGCGCCTGGCGCGCTGCCAGGAGGGCTACGAGCCTGGGTTGCATAAGAGGTGTTGATAGCGTTTCCTAGGGAGTTATCGGATTTTTAGATAAGGGTTTCAAAGGGTGTTGAGATATTCAAGTTAAACTACCACTATAGAGGACAGCATGCTATGTACTGATATGGCAACCTCACGACTTCTCGTTAGCAAGAGCCCAGGAGCTGCCACGGCTGCAGCAGAGTCCCGGCTGCGGAAGAGCACAAGTGACCGCAAGAAAGACCAGGGGATAGGATAGCAGCTTCAGCAGCTTCAGCTTGAGGATTTCGGGGTTTAAGGTTTAACAGGAATCAATTCAGGCTTGAGGGCTTTGAGGGCTCCAGGGTTTAGGGTCCCAGTCCCACTTGGTGCGTGTGGCTTGCTTCGCCCTCGGGGAGGGGGTACGCAGCCGCAAAATCGCGTGGGAATGGACACGGCACAATGCTTTCTGCGGTGGTCCTGCGTTAGGCTTCTGCCGACACGGGCACCCCCGGTTCTGACGTTAAGTCTGCAGCCTATTTTCCGTGGAGCGCTGGCATGCCCTTTGTCGAGACCTGCTCATGCCTTGCTTTAGGCCTGAGGCACTAGAACCCATGGTTAGGGACAGATGTGTTTTCTTTTTTGGAGTCCGGCGGTCCGTGATTGCTGCGGCTCCTCGCTGGCTTCGTGCGGTCAGCCAATCCTAGTGGGGTGGAATCGGAACACTTCCTTGAAGTTTTGGGCCTGGCCCCTTCTTATGCTACCAACGTGTACCTCTTCGAAGTTCACCATAGCTTACCGATGATTCCCTAGATTCTTCGTTGCCTTTGTCTGTGTTTCCCTCACGGTACGCACCATCGTCCTTTACAAGCCACACCAGTAGCAGCAGGAGCAGCACCAGTGTGCGGCTTGCTTTGCAAGGCTTGTATATTGATAGCTGATAGCCACTTTCGAGAGCTTACGCGCACAGTCGCTGTGTTATCGCTGTGTGCACTGGTTTCTGACACCAGACCGAGGCCCATTCAGTTGGAAGTTAGAACTGGAACGCAGAGTCAGGATTTGGCGAGACCTGGGCACGGACACTGCCAGCCCCTCCGGGATATCTGCTGGGAGCGCAGCCGCGGCAGGGCTCCGCCATGCATGGCGGCAGGAGACTCAGTGGGATTTGGATGTATGCTTTCGCGAACCTGGTGTTCAGACGGCCCATCATCCTCCTTTGGACCCGACAAGAGGAAGTTTTGAGTTGCCAGAAATGGTGGTAACTCTAGCCAGCTAGACTGAGAACCAATATGTGGTGCCACAACTGTCTAACACCCTCAGTCCTGAACATGTTGTGAGTGCTGCAGGGTTTAGAGGTGCAGAGTCTTTCGCAAAAGCAGCATCATCGTCGTAAGATGTAGGCCGTTAGAAACCCAATGCCCGCGAGGCTTTAAAGCTCGAATTTTCTGGGTGTGGATTTGAGACTGAAAAGAGGACCCATAACGCTAAAGACTAAGGTGCAGGATTTGGGGCCTTTGAGTTTGTAGAGTTCAGTCAAAAGGAAGCCCTTAAGATACAGGTTGCAGCGGCCACTGGTGGACTTCTACCGCTGCAGCCTTGAAGCCTTTGGGTGCTCGCAGAAGCCTGGCCTTCATGTCACCCGGCCCTGCCTTAGACTAAGGAGTTTTACCCTGAACCATCGAGATCATCGAGTCTATAAAGTTCTGTGAGGGTGGGGTACTATGGCCCGCTTGATGTCATTTCGGGCCTGTGGGTTGAAGTTAAGGGAGTTTGGGACTACCGGAGTCTAGTGGAGGGGATTTAGGTCGAGGGTTTAAGGCTGGATTTGAGACTTTAACAAATTTTGGTTAAATTTAAGAGAGTGGGGGCCTGGGGGATTCCAGGGGGTTTGGAGCTAACTTCAGGATTGGGTTGCGGGGCTTGAGGGCCTTTGCTGCTGGTTTGGGAAGAATACGACCTCGAGGGTTTTCGGCTTCAAGTGGCCTCAAGGCAGCCCCAAGGTCAGGACGAAATTCAGCAATCAACGAGTGAAGACGCCCTCCACAAGGAAAGTGAAGAACGCAAGATTTGCCAATACTTCCCTAGCATACTGACAAGCTGAGCCGGCTCAGCTCAACCCGAAAGGGCCACAGCGTGGTTCAAAACATCTCCAATCCCGGAACTCTCTGAATGTTCTGTGCTCGCCCAATGGTCTATTTCAAGCGTCGCACCGCACCGAGGGCGTTGTAGTGGTAGTGGTAGCAGTAGCAGCAGAATCAGCATTGCAGCAGCAGGAACAGTGGCAGTAGGAATAGCAGCAGGGTAGGAGCAAGAGCAGGAGTAGGAGTAGGAGTAGGAGATAGCAGTAGGAGTAGGAGCAGGATGAGTAGGAGTAGCAGTAGTAGTAGTAGTAGTAGTAGTAGTAGCAGTAGCAGTAGCAGTAGCAGTAGTAGTAGTAGTAGTAGTAGTAGTAGCAGTAGCAGTAGCAGTAGCAGTAGCAGTAGTAGTAGTAGAGTAGTAGTAGTAGTAGGAGGGGTGGGAGTAGTGCAGCAGGAGTTGCAGCAGCAGCAATAGCACAGCAGCTGCCGCAGAAGCAGTAGAAGTCGCAGTCGTACCAGTAGCAATGCTAGTGGTGGAAGTGACAGGAGCAGTGACCCTTGTTGTGGTAGGCAACGATAGAGCGAGGACAGTGAGGTGAATCGCAGCATAGGTTGGAGACAAGAACAATCATGCGAACTCTTCACAGTGATGCATAATGGTAGAGCCTTCTTCCCAGAGCCGATGGTGTCCAGAAGATGTCTCCTCTGTGTGCTGTTGGCATGTACGGGCATCGTGCTCCGTGGTGCAATGCAGCTCTTGGTTGTTTTGCCGGTTGCGGCTTGAGGGGATGAGGGTTTTGCATTCGACATCAGACCTCGTTTTTGTCATGAGCTTTACGGATGTTAGTTGGCCGATAGCTGCTGCCCTGCGACTGCAGGTTATATGTTTCGATGTTCGATTCTGCCTCTGGCTTTCTCAAGCTTCTGGTGCCGTCGCAGCACGCTGCGTCCATCCCTTCTGCGAGGGTTACAGAGGAGTCGATGATGCCAGCAACCTGCTAAATCCATCAGAAGACAAGTTTCGCTTGGACTCATTCTCAACCCGAATGTCCATACCCGAACAATCGCTCTTCCAACACCCTACATTCTGCAGGGAGTCGGGTTTTGTGTCACATGTTGTTTTACATGTTTGCGAAAGCCCAAAGCACTGAGCTTGTGGGCGGAATAATGAGTAATCAGATCCTCTTCTACTGCCCCTATATACTGATACTGTATACTAGATTACACCCGAAACCCGATTCCCAGTATTTAGGCCCCTATAGAACCACCGGCCTCAACGACACCAAGCCCACAGCTGTTCAACATCGAGTGCCCGTCGGCACAGCGCCTGGGCTTCAGAGTTTAGGGTGAAGAGGTGGCACGAGTATCGACTAGTTGGCAAGAGTATGCCAAAATATCTGGCCTTTGTTTAGCTTGCGATCTGGATGTCAGGTTCTATGGTGGCTTTCGTGATGGAGAGGGCGGCTACACGATCTGTGATTCCTTTGGCTTGAGAGACGCAGCAGAGAGCCCAGCGGGTTGCTTGGTGTACTCTGTGGGCAGCGATGGGGAGTTCTCTTTCGAGAGGGCTGTCCACAAGGAGATTTCTGAAAAGTGTGAAATCCACGTCTTCGATGCATACCCGATCGAGCAGTATCTGTCAAAAACGCACAATCCTAGCTATCCTCATGATCCGGTTCCAGATTTTTTGACATACCATGCAATGCCACTGGATGCAAACAACAGCATCGGAGTCCTGATGCAGAAGCTGGGGCACACCGGCAGGACGATCAAGCTACTTAAGGTCAGTTGCAACGGATGCGAAATTGCGACGCATCAGACTTGGTTGGTCGGGGACACCAAGATTGACCCTCGGGTGCACTAAGTCTTCGCCGCAGTTACATGAGAATGAGCAATAATCTGGGAGCATAAGTAGGAGTTGCCCGAGAACTCAATCCCCCGTATTCGGTTACAGAGGCCAACCCACTGTACTGATACATCTGAGTTCGGGGGTCAAAGTCGACCGCTGCGTTTTGCATATTCTGGGAGTATGATGGAATACGTGTGTGTGTGTGTATATATATATGTATCTGATACATATCATATCACTTCCCTGGAATGCATTGAGTCCGAAATCGCTCCGAGCATTGCTGTGAATAAGGCCACGGCTAAAGCTAACACATGTGTGTGTGTATATATATATATATACATATGTTACATATATATATATATAATGTTATATTATCATAGTGACTCATGCCCCCGGAATAAGCCCTTATCCCCAACTACACACCGATTTCCCAGAGTCAGCCGCGAAATAAGCCCTTATCCCCAACTACCCACCGATTTCCCAGAGTCAGCCGCGAAATAAGCCCGGAATAAGCCCTTATCCCCACACCGATTTCCCAGAGTCAGCCGCGAAATAAGCCCCAAATAAGCGCCGTGCCAACCGCCCAGGCCCCCCACCCCGCCTCCCCCACCCGCCCCCGACGTTGGCCCTTTGCCCGCCCCAACCTGGCCCAGCCCAGTCCTATGTACGAAGCTCCGTCAGCCGGGTGCAGGAAGGTCTTATTCTACCCTTATTCAGGGTCTAATAAGGCTTAACTCCGAAAACCCAAATACAGCCTTATTGAGGGTTTAATAAGGGTTCAGTAAAGCACTAATAAGGAATGCTACTCAAATCAAGGCTTGTATGAGAAGGGGAGGGGGCCCTAAGGGGCGGGAGCACACAGCTCCATGATATTATACCCAGAGGGTCCATATACACTAATATTATTATGGAATTAGGTCCCCAAAACCATAATGGGGATGGTCTTTCAGAGCCTAATTCCATAATAGTAGTGTATGTGGACCCTCTGGGATAGTGAATGGTTGTGATATTCTGGATATAAAATACCGGGCCCCAGCATCCGTCATTTGGGGCGTTGTGGGCTTTGGGTAGGCATTGGGACTATGCGAGCTTATATCGGGTTGACAAACAGTTGCCTGTGAAGTGTACATAGGGCAAAGTTTGCCCAAACAGTATGGTACCGCATCAATAGGGGGTCTTACATGTAGAGTACATGGATGGAATGTTTCAAGGTACGCTCACAACCGTTATGCAGCTCCCGCTGTGGTGCGACGCACACTCTGCCATGGTCCCGTGCCGGCGCCGTCTGCCCGGAACTTCGAATGCTTTGTAAGTCAAATACTTCAGCACCATTTTGGCCTTGAGTAACCTTCATGTGTCTTGCTTAGACTCTACCGGTCCGTTGGGTTCTTCCGCTTGGTCTCGCAAGCAGAGTCGCTGGAGCGGGCCTTCAAAGTGCTCGGAGTGTTTGATCTTGGTGTCTTGGCAGCGCCACGATATTCAGCCTTTCGGGGGCTCTTTGCTGTGGCGCTGCCAAGTTATGCGTGGTCTTGGAGGTGGCCGGGCCTGGCCTAGTGCTCTTCTCTGCTTGCTGGGGTCTGTGCTGGCATCATGACGGTATTGTGAGAGGTTTGGCCTCTGCCAGGCTTTGAGAATTCGGAATGCGGACTTTAGGGACTAGTTGAAGGAGCTGCAACTTCGAGCTCTGGGAGATGTGGGCTGCAGTGGCAGCAAACAACATCTGGTTTCAACTTGAAAAGACTATGAATATACACCCCAAACAGGCCTTTCACAAGAGCTTGCAAAAGTGTCCATGATTTTGCAAAGACCGACAATGGAAACGCTGCAATGTTAGAGAATTTTGCAAAGACCCGAAGACAGCTGTAGAGCCCCCGCCAAATGCCGAGGCTGGCACCTAGCGGAATAGGGAATATCCGGAAATCCCGGCTTTGGACTGGACGGCAGGGTTTCAGCACATTGACTGTCGCTCCGGCGCGTTTTCGTTTGTGGACTCCTGCGGTTGTGCAGTGCTGTGGGCCAAGCCAAGAGCGAGCGGGTGAGGGGCACACACACACACACACCACGTACTTACCCGTGGTCAGGTTCTTGACCAAGCAACAGCGTCGAAGTCTTGAAACCCCAGAGGGCGAAGTTCTCAAGCCCCAGATGGGCCGACTGAAACCTTTCACCTTCCCTGAAACTGTGGGTGGAAGGTCCTAAACCCCCTGAACCCGAGCCTTGGGTGGCTTGTTGAGAACACAACATGTAACATGTCTCCTGACATCCCAGGACCAAATTGTAGTTCGGCAGATGAAAGCTCGATCTGAGACCGTGGCGCGATACTTGACTGCCAGGGGCTACGGCTGCTTTGAGGGTGGAGGCTGGAACATGAGCATGTTTGCACATGCTCGTGCTTCATGTATGGACCCCAAACCCAAAACCTAATCATCACGTAGCTATGACGGTGATTGGTTTGTAAGGTTTCGGGCTCAGGGCTGCCAACCTGAACGACGAAAACTGGGATTAGTGGAGTTTCGCAACAACCCAGCAGATGACTTCCATTTCGTGGTGGGCTGCATGAAGCTGCCGTTGCCAAAATCTGCTTTGGTTGCAAGCCAACTCCGAAGCCACCACCTTCGATCAGCTCCGTCTGTATGCTTGTGCCCGTATATCCGCCTCATTTCCGTGCCCTCGCAGCACGAATGGAGATGGTGAAGCGAACAAACACTGGCCCGCCCTCCGCCCGTTAAGTCGGTCGTTGTGTTTGGAGACGACTTCTGCTCAAGGCACAGGGCCAGATGTTCCGACGAGGACTTCCACCCTCTGCTGGGCTCCGCAGCACATGCGAAGGCTGCAGTTGCAATATCCGCCAGCAAACTTTAAATAGAGCGGGGAGAGGTATGCTTGCTGGCCTAAGTCGGCTGGGCGCATTTACCAAGCCGTGAAGAAGTTTTATGGCGTGGCTTACGGACCTTCTGAATGTCAGACGTACTGGGTTTCTGATGCCGAGTCTCTGCCCTTCCGAAAGCACAATCTGACAGAGCATTTGGCTTTGAACTCCCGGGACTTCTTAGCAACTTCAACAGGTATGCCTGCCTGGTCAGTCTTTGGGTTTTATGAGCTATCTGACATGTCCGTGTATGGCATGATGATGCATTGGTCTGCATTCTATGCTCACCCGGGCCGCACTGAAGTCGTGAATATCAGAGCAGAAATCCGGAAGGTCGATCCTAGCGCCTTCAGCAAGTGCTGCAGCTGCTCGAGTTCGCAAGCGACGGGTCCAGGTCTACCTGGCCCGCCCCGATGCTCGACGGCCGTTGAGCTGTTTCAGGGCTGCCTGACAGTAATCCCTTTCGAGCGACGCTTGGAGATCGTCATCGAGCGGCTGGGCTTTTCTGGCTTCTCAAACTACAATCGTTTCCAAGATATCCCAGATGTCGCATACAACACGCTGACAGATGCTAAGCATGGTTTGCACTGGTGCTACATTAACTGTTTCAAGATCGATGCAATGCGTAAGATGCTGCGCTTGAAAGATGTCGATCTTCACGGCATCTATCAGCAGAGGGAAGCTTTCACGCAAACCAACGTGTGAAGGAAGCTACTCACGAAAAGGTCTGAGGGCTTTTGCTTAAAGTTGGGACATACTTCAAGGTGCCTTTTTGGTTCCTTCTTTCCATGAGCTCGAGCTCCCGAAATCCTTGGCCCCTGGCCTCTAAAAATCGGGAAGGCCTCGAGTCAGACCTCGAAGCCCAACCCAAATGTAGTAACCTCATTAAGTAGCTCCTGCTTCACACCCCGCTCAAAAAGCATGATGCATGTTGAGGGGGCCCTAAGGCTGACCAGGACCTCAAATCGTTGAATCGAAGTTCGCCACACGCAATGCTGCGACCCACAACAGACGAACAAATAAAAGCGCTAGCCTAGACACTGGCATGAAAAGCCGCAAAGCTACAAGCCTTCAAGGCCTTTAGCCCTAAACCCTAACCCGGCCTTTCCCGACTTCGACCCCAAACCTTAAAGCTACCCTGGCCCGCTACTGAAGGAAAGCTCAAAGGTTTGCAGGGCTAAGGCTCGAGGCTTTGGGTTTCACTTTGTCGGACTTGCAATTTAGCTCGAAATCTGCGAAGCAGGACAAGTTCGGCAGAGCCGAGGTGAGACGTCTCGGAGCTTGTCTGATGGGTTAGTGTAGGGCTTAGGGTTTTTATAGCTTCAGCCTATAAACTCTGGACATCATGCTGCATCTTCGCCGCAGATTTCCTTTCAGCATCGAAAAGCCCCAAAATCGGAAATCCTAAGCCCAAAGCGCCCCAAAACGTGTTCATCTCAGTCATCTCAGATATCGAAGAAACACACAACTAACCAACAGATAGACCATTCGCCAGCCGACAGTGATCCGTGAACCGCCAAGTCAAGAGAGGAATGGAAACCCAAGCTCAAGGTCGTGATCCTCGGTGCCGGATCTCTCGCAGCTTCCCGGGCTCTCCGCGAAGCCGAGGTTGGCCTCAAGCCTGGACATTTGACCCCCGGATCGTCGCATCAAGGGTTTTTCAGGGCTGCCCCAGATTGTTGGAGATTAGGCTCTTGGGAGTTTCGGTTGAACCATTGAAGAGACTTGGTTCAGGGCGTCGGGTTCAAGGCTTTGGGTCTTAAAGTTTGGAGTTGCGAATTTAGTGGCCTTGTGTGTTCCAGGCAACCTCCATGCTTAAACTGCCAGGGATGTATTTCTTATATCATGGTGAAGGTCCCTGATTACGTGAAGATTGTTTATTCAAGCTATCGGGGCTCTCGGGAATTTGCGTGCCGCCAAAACCCTGGCTCCTAAAACTACCCTCGCTGCCCAGCCCTCGCCCGCCCCCAAACGCCACAGGCACGATGCGAGCCGCACTCCAGAGCGTTTTGATTATAGACGCAAGTAACATAAAATCCTGCTGGGAAACCACAGGAGCTCTTTGTAGACCTTTCTGAAGCCCTGTGAATCCTTATAGTCCCCAAAATGCAGGTCGCCACCTCCTTGGCATTAGTTGAGCCCTCACCTTGCTTGGCTGCCGCCGCAGACTCGCTGCTGGACACGACGGGGTGGAGGGTGCAGGGCGAGTGCGTCTTCGGGTGTATGGTGCTAGGATTGTTGCAGGCGGACTTTGTGCTTGGAATTTGAAAAGCGAGTCAGAGACTGCACAGAAGCTTCCGAAGGCTTTCAGCTTTTAACCTACAGCACGAGTCTGCTCAGTAGATGTTTCACACACCTTTAGTTCGGGCTACCACGTTGAACAGAAATCGATCCTCCGAGGGACAAATGGGTTTAGCATTGAAAGCTCAGAGTTGCTTTATGCCGTCATTGGCATTGTTTCGAGTTCAGTGCGAACCAGGGCTAAAGAGCTGATCTAAGGGGTGTTACACAGGGGCCTTGGGGCACCTTGGCCTTGATCCCAGATGGAGCAGGACCACAAAGCGACCGCGGTTCAGTCGTCGGGCCAGCTGGATACAGGCCACATGTGAAATCAGTTCTGGGGGTTTTAGCGACCATTTGGAATCATTGGGTGTACAGGGAGAGTTCAGATTTTTGGGTTCCGTTGCTTTGGTTGATTGAGCCTGTCGACCTTCTGCGACTTGGCATCGTGCGTAGTTTGATCGCAGTCGGCTGGTTTGAGGCCTATGAGATCCTTGTCAAGCTCACATGTTCCCTGTGGGCAATCACTTCACTCCGGGCTCATTGAGTCCATGCTTGGGTTTACTAGTTGATGTGCTTGACAAGGTCAGGTGCCCATCCTTCTTCTGATATTTGGAATTCAGCTATGCCACCACTCTGCTTAGAGTCATGTAGCCGTTGGAGCACCCTGGACCGTGATCCCAAACGAATGCTTCGCTGCCAAATGAAGCTGAGAATCTGAAGAGATATGCAGTGCGGACCTTCGTACGTGCATGTGCATGTAGTTTATTGTCTGGGGGTCGCTACCTTCAGTCGTTTGCGTACTCGCTTCAGCGCATCTGAGATCCTCGTGACGGACACTCTTTGCTTTAGAACGGCATTGGATGGCCGCCATGTCTGGAGAAACACTTAAGCACAAAAAATCTAGCCAGGTTTCGCGATTCCTGCTGCCGCCTTTGCTCATCCGCATTCCCAAGAAACGGCAACTTGCCTACTGGTGTGCCTCAGAGAGCAAATAGCCACATCCAAAAAGCCGCGAAAGCGCATGAAGCTAAGTCGCTGTGTGCGTTTATCGATCCCCTCTCTACGGGGGAGCAACGGTCCTGCTTCCGGAGTAGCTGAACTGGCCATTCTTGAGGAAGAAAGTGATACGGAAGAAGGAGCATACGATGCTTGAAACTTCGCGACAGAAGGCTGATGCATGCATGCCCACTCTCAAGCTGCTCCTGCATCCCGCCGAAGCCTCAACAGAACACTTGACGGAGCGATGGGGCATCAGTAGGGTCGCAGGTTCTTTACTCTGGGCTCCGTCAAAGAAATGCAGAGAGGCTTGACTGCTCTGCGATCCTGCAACACTTCAAACTCAGCGTAAGCCCCTCAAATTCAGACCTCACAGCTCAACGCTCTGAACATGAAACATGACAGATGCAAGCCATGTAATCAAAGCACCAGCTCGCTTTCAGGAAAGCATTTCGTTCAAACTGTTCTGAATACACGAAACATCCCTTGAAGCAAGGTTCGTTTATGAAAGAGGACCGGTCTGTCAAAAAACTTGCACGAAAGGGGCACCTTCGATTCGCTTTCATCAGAGGTGTGATCGGCTTTCGGACGACTTACTTGGCGAGCGTCTTGTGGCCACCATGAAAGTGTCTCGGAAGCAGTTTAGGGTGTAGGGTACGCATGGCCCAGGCATGGGTGGTAGCCAGAACTTTGGGCACTAGTACCCGCGCCGCAAAACGCTCACCCCGAACACCACAGATGCCTGCTCGTACGTGTAATTATTGCTGTCACGACCTTTACCCGTTACCTGTCAGCGTGAGTGGAGGAGTTGTCTTAATATGTAGACACAGGTCTTGTTATTGCAGCTCAACCAAAGTCTATTCCAATGGCTTGTGTTGTTCATGTGCCTACATGGGTGGTTTCCAAAGCTTACATAGCGCGCCAAGCTTGTGATAAGTGCCACCAAAACAATTCCGATAAAAAGACCTTGGACCCCACATGCTAATTCGGAGAACCCCGCTGCCTGGCGTGTTCGCTCCCTCAGAGGCGATGAGGGACTCTGTAGTTTGTCTTCATTGGGTTTAGTCGGCAAGGCTCGAAGGCCTCCCAAGGCCCCTGCGGGCTTAGGACTTAGGATTTATGTTGCGGGTTTCAGGTTTCAGGGGGTTGATGTAGGTCCTTTAAAAGAACCTTCCCGAAGAAAAGGCCGGCATGGATGTGGCCAAGCGGAAATTTGAGAAGGTGCTGTGCCTGCCAGGCATGGTAGGGTCGACCTGCGAAGCCCGACACGCGTCTTTCAGGGCTGTATCTTGGGCTTTATGTACGGTTTCAGATATTGAAACACTGAAACATGAGGGCGTTCTCCACAGTTCAGGATTGGGGGATAGAGATCCGTTCTTTTTGATGCGGGCTTCCGGCTGGAAGGGCCTTTGGGTTTCTGGGCTGGGACGTTAAGGAGGCAGGTTACACCGTCCAGGGTTGTGCGGATCTACTGCTGGGCAGTGGACATGCAGGGCCTGAAAGTCCGAATTTTAGCATGTTGAATGTTAGAATTAGCTTTGGGTTTTCAGGGATTGAAGGCAAGGTTGGGAGCTAAGCCCTTTCCCGGAAGTGTCCGAAATGAGCTGACCGCAGCTGCCCCTCGCCCGGGCTTCTCTGCCAAGCTCAAACCAGCCGAAGCGTGGTCATCCTTTACATCGCACTGCTTTCCGTGGACTAAAACTAGTGGCAAGGTATCTCAGTCGCGAGCTACAGTCTGCAGCGCTGCTTGATTAACTACCTCTGGTCATCATAGAGCAGTAGTTCTCCATATCACGGCACCTTGCAGCCCGGCGCACTTTGGGTGATCTGAATCTCGAGCCCCGCCACCAAGTTGCTCGATAACCTTAATCTCATGCTTCGAATTTGCGCAAGAACTGTTGCCACACTCATTGCCGCGTTCACAAAGCCCAAAACCTTTTGGAGGTTCTGGGTTCCAAGTCTTACGAGGGCTGAGATCCTACATGAGACTCCCTCGTCCCTAAACACCCTCGGCCCTGATCCCACAGACCCTGAATCCGTTAGCCTCAAACCCGAATCCCAACCCCCAAGCTCAATATACCCCAAAACTTTACTTAACCCACCGATAAGACTGAAAGCCTTCTCTTTCTGTGTCTTATCAAACCCGTAGCCCTGGAGCCTAAACTAAACGATCTAAACGCTTAAACCTGTAAGCCCGTTAACGCTGCTTCCTCTGAGCCGCAAAAGCTCCAAATCCTGTCCTCGAGGCCGTGCAGAACTTGTTTGCGCGCCCCTGGAGCTGCGCCTGGACCAAGGGGTTTGGGACGAGGGCTTAGGGGGGGAAGGTTTCGGATTGAGTCTAGAGGTGATGTTTAGGAGCGAGGGCCTAGGAGTTTAAGGTTTACTGTCTTGAATGACTTAGGAGTTTCGTGGGGTTGGGGGTTTAGGTTTCTCTAAACTCTAGGATCAGCAAGTTTTACTCTTGCCGCTCGAGCAAGTGACAAAGCCGTGGGACACGACCCCTAAAGCTTACGGTAAGGTTCTTGCCCTTCCTGAATCTTGAATTCCAGGAAAACGTTTCTGTAACCCGACGGCCCTAGGATTCAAGGTACCTGCTGCAAAAAGACGAAAACAAGACATGATCCGACAGACCGGAACATCATTCGGAGCAGAGCACAAACGGACCTTGCATGTCGGCAACAAGGCGTTCACTCAGGAGCTGAGGCTGTGTTAGTGAGGCTCGCGGGCCAGGGTGGCGGCTGCAGGGAGAGAGGTTTAGGGTTCGGCAATGGAAGGGTGTCAGACTTGCGCTGTTGGCGCACTCAGGCTTGTGTTGTCCTTCCAACTTGTACCGGCTTATGCATCCGGATCTGCAGGTTCGTAGTCTTGTGGAAACTGTTTTCGGACGCTGCATCGAATGTTTCTCTGTGTTTGGAAAGTTGGGGGAGGAGGGTTTCAAGTCGCTCAGCCCTGCTGTAATTAAACCCTAAACCCATACATTGCAACCATTCCAAATCCAAAACCGCCTCAGCTGCTTTGGACCTGGTGTCGCTAGCCGAGGCGAAGTGGGGACTGCCTGGGCATCGACGTTGCGAAGGCCTGCACCTCCGGTACTCATGGAGCCGAAGTGCACTTCAAAAAATACCACTAGATTTTCGGGTTTATCGGGTTCGAAACGGTCTAGGCTGTCAGGGTTTGGGGTTCCAGGTCCTTAACCCCGAAACAAGAAGTACCAAAACAACTTGAGATCCCAAGCCCTTAGGCACGCAGAGTCGAAGCAGTGCAGACTCCAGGGAATGCCAGGGCAAGCTCGAGCAGATCGGCCCTGACTGACGATTCCCTCATATTAGGGTTTAGGGTTTAGGGTTAATGTCATAGTCCCTGTCAGCTAATTCAACTGGTATGGGATTAGGGTTTAGTGCTTGCCTTTACGTAAATTTTCCCTCAAGCCCTATTCTAATCATGAATGCCCTTCTATTACTAGTATAGCGTAGACACACACACGCACAAACACCCAAACACACACTATAACTAACTAGGAAGGGCCAGAAACCTGGAAGCCAAGATACCTTTCGAGTCTGACCACATAGTCGGTCAAGTGCCTTCGATTAAAGCTGCCTTGGGGCGTCCTGGTGCAACCGAAGTTTTTCAAAATTAGGCAGACGCCTAAGGAGGTCTAGACCTTAATGGGCAGTCGCTCGGCTTGGGTCTTGCTGCGCACTTCTTGATAGCATATACATATATACACATGGACCTTTACACATATATTAAGCTAGACACAAAATAACAGCAGAGCATGGCATAGCAAAACATGACATACGTCACATATGTCATATGTATGTGTGTATGTATGTGTATATATATATATATATATATACTGTTTTTATGTAAATACTTACTGTATATATATATATATAGAGAGAGAGAGAGATAGATCTATGATCTATGTGTATGTATATGCATTTAGTGTCAGATCTGTGCCCGGTGCCCGACAGCAGGTGAACGCTCTCCGTTTCAGCGGCCAGGCCGTTGAGGCCCCGGCGCCAGGGGCGCGGCCTTGGCAATGCACTTCGCAGCTCGGAGAACTTTTGGGTTTAGGCATTTGGGGTTTTGGGTTTTGGTTTTAGGGCTGCGTTTCGGGTTTATTCCCTTATAAATCTTCTAAAGTTTCGGGTCTAGGCTATTGAAGGGGATGCACGCTCGAGCGGAGGTGTTCCTGGCGCAATGTTCCGCAGATCAAGAACTGTGAGCTGTGCCGAGCACAGCGGCAGAAGCGTTCGGTCGAGGCCAGCCGAGAATTTCAATGCCGGGTTCAGTCCAGAAGCTTGGGTGTAGTTCAGGTTCAAGCGTGCAAAATTCCCATTGATAGAAAGACCTAGGCCCTTGACTCCCGAAACGCTGGAGCTCCTGGTCCTAGACTCCGCTACTGGTAGACCGGGGCCCAGCCCATGCAGGTTAAGCCAGCAGCTCGGTGCGAGTCGCACCTCGGCCTCGGACATTGGGTCGATCGAGGGGCATCCTTTGTGCGGTATATGGGCTTGCTGCCAGTTAAACTCCGTTTACGGATGCGACAAGAACATATACAGCAGCTCCTGCAACTGGGAGACGCAAAAGTAAGCATATATTGCCCGAATTCCTTCACCAAATGCGACAAACTCACAGCAAAGCCTAAGTGACAACATCTCCAACATCCTAGCGACCCTTATCCTAATTCCAGTCGCGTAACTTCATCACCTTACCTTCGCAAGCCGCAGCGTTCGCACATCCCAGCTTGGCTCCAATCCTAAATCTCTTGGATAGAACCCGAAAGCCACACTCGGCGATTCCGACCCTTGTTCCATCAATGTCTCGCTGGCAAACCCCAAACGCATCAGCTCAAAGTTTGGGCCGGGTCTCGCCCGAACTGTAGATCCTCTCGATCCATAGTACGGTTCAGTTTAGGCTGGGGACGGCTCCTTTCGTGGAGGGCTCAGAGACTTTAGATAGATTCTCGCCAACCGGCCAACAGCCAGCCGTCCTCCAGCAGCGTTCGCAAGGGTGTTTCCATGGACTGCCCGGCTAACTTAGTGTAATTCTGCTAGTTCTACTATGGTATCCCCAAACACGATTCAAAAAACCAGTGGAAGTCGAGGTTGGGATGGTGGCCCATCAACTTGGACCGTGAACTGCTGCTTGACAAGCGCCAGTCTTGCTGGCTGAGATAGTTGTTAAGATTATTCTCGTTTTCTGTTTGGGTAGGTGCCGGTGGTTACATTTGTTTGGGCACGCCTATGAGGCCGCAGCATGGCATTGATGATCTTCATGCTTGTCATTCGGCAGTCTTGAGATATTGTTGTAAGTTGTGAGCTTCACGACCCCCCGACCCCTGATTCTGAACCTGAAGCTTGTCTCAACAGCTTTTGGGGGGTTGGGCTTGAAAGTTCGTGGTTTGGACACTGGTTGGGGTTTGGAAAGACTTGTAGTGTATAACCCTAGCAAAGGCTTCCCGGTTAGCGATCTTCGGTGAACATCATCGTTCGCACTAGGCCCGTGATGCGAACCTGAGGGCAAACACCCACCGCCCGAGCTTGCATATTGCACTGCTGTTGGGTTCTTGGGACCACTCGGGTAGCAGGGATGTCCGAAGGTTTTCAAGGCTAAGCCTAAGCCCAAGGAACCTGGTAATTAAGTCGGTGAAGTTTCGACGGTTCTCCTAGTTGCGACCCTTGCTCAAGTGCTTTGACCTGCTGCAGGGAACATGAAGAGCGCTCGCCGGGCGGCGTTTGCCGTCTTTGTGGTGAGGAGAAGGTAGTTGGCAGAGAAACATTCGCCTTCAAAAGTAGGGGCCAAGGTTTAGTGTTAAGGGTTTGGCCGATGTCGGTGTTCAAGACCATCTCCTGCTACGCTGGGGTCCTAACGCTTCTGACAAAAAACAATTCCTGATCGAGTTCATGGCTGAGGAGGAGGGCCCCATCCATCTGGTCTTCAGCTGGGGGATGCACAATACTGACCCAAATTTGTCAAATTTGGATGATCACAGCTCGTACACTTTGCTCCGTTTTCCTCTCACACGGCTTCCTTCCCTGGTTTCGTGCCTTTTTCTCTCGACTGGTTTGCTTTTCCCTGTCTTCGGAACTCGTCATCTCTGCAACGAGACGTGGTTCCCGCATTGTGCGTCTTTCATCTTCGGCGCACGGTTTGCTTGTCCGTCGGCGTTGCACATGTATCTAGGAAGTGCGACAGGCGCTGAACAGGCGTCGCAAGACTTTCAATACAGAATGTCTGGGTGGAAGATCTTCCTGGTTGCAATTCCAGCTGGGCCTCTTGAGAGTCTTGGCTGTTCTGTGCCAGGTGGTTTGTACCTTCGACTTCAGCGATGCTGCGGCTTTCGAGGAGCTATGCATGAACTCGGTTGCTCGCTTTCTCTTGGCCACCAATGCTGAAACAGCTTCGCCTCCTGCTGCTGTTATTTTTGAAACTGCCGCTGCTCCTCCTGCTTGCATTTTTGCAACGAGGCCTGGGCTTGGTACATGCCCTTGGCATCTCATACTGTGGCCTCTTATTCACATTATTCACTCACTCACTCATGCCCGAAAACGCCAAGTGCTACGCAAATTTGGCTTGATTCGCTAGACACAATGTGCGCAAAGCTGGGCATGTAGCCTTGTTTCGTCGGCATACAGCGCTGTCGCATGGTCAGGATCAAGACTTCGACTTGTGCGACTTAGTCTGACAGGTGTACATGCTGCTAGTGAGGTTGTTGAGCTTACGAACCTATCTTTCGAATTGCTTGCTTTGTAGCGAACCCGAATTTCCTCGTCGGGGTCTGAGAAAGATTTTCAGGAGCAGCAACGGGTGGTGGAGCGCACTTTCGAGACAACCATCACATGCGACCCGGCCTGCAAAACAAAATCCTGCCTTCCCTGAACCTCACCCGCTCGATTACGAGCTCGAGTAGTTGCAGCTCCAAGGACTGCAGCGGAGCCCACCCCGTCCCCGAGACGCCTCCGAAGTTCAGACTCAAATCTGTGGGTTTGCTCAACCTCACCCCCAAAACCTCAGGCACTGTCCCAAACCCGCAAGTGGCAAGAAGAAGTCCAGACGAGGCGACTGCCGCATGAACGCCCTAGCGGTTTGGTGGCGATTGTCCGGCACTTCGGCTGCAGAACTCTTTCAGGGCTTCTTACGACGTATACGGGCTTGGGTTTCAAGTTTATGTCTTGATGGTTTTTGCGTGTGGTTTCAGCTGTTCGGGCTGGGTTCCTGATACTAACACCCTCATGTGTGCCCTGAAGAAAGGTTTCTTTCTGAGCAGGGCGGGGCAAATAACCCAAGCCAAGGCTCCGGCGCATCACTTAGACTTAGACGCAACTCTGCAGTTCTTCATGCCCGCAAGAGGCGCGAAATCCTGTCAAAACCCCACCTAGGGCCCGAAAGCCCAAGCCCTGGACTTCCTGGACCCCGGGTTCCTAGGTACCCCTCCGATGGTGAAACCTTGACTCTACACTTTGGCAAACCTTGACCTCCACAACCCCAAGCCCCAAAAGCCTAACACAAACCCAAGAACCTTACGTGAAATTTTAGCTACACCTGAAACGCATGCACCGCCTTAAGCCCACACCGTAAACACGAAAACAAGCTCAGGCCCCAAAAGTGATCTAAGCCATACGCCTACATCCTAAATCGAAGCACAGGTCCTGACGGCCTTGCAGTCGACACCCGGCCCTTTGCGCCAACTGCCAGCCGAACTGCATGGGGAGGCCTTCAGTATGAAGCTTTAAGAGTTGAAGCCCTTCCGATGCTGCGCAGACCGCAGCTGACATCCCGAACATCTGTTGCTCTGGGACCCAGGATTCCCCACTCTCTTCGGAGGCCTTTGTTTGCTTAGGGCAGAACCCTGGGCCTAGGCCCTCAACCTGCAAGCCGTACCTGAACTCGGCTCTTCAGTGCCCTCCGTTGTCCAGGCTCGAAGCACCAAGCAGTCTTCTTCTTGGGGTATGAGCCGCTTTGCTCTGAGATGAAGCTCTTGGTTTAGGCATGTTCAGGGAGCTGGGCTCGGGGTCCTGCGTTTGCCGCTACAACTTTGGCTTACGAAGCGGACGTATGTGTGGACTACTGCCTGCATCGGTGTTCTACATCTCTACATCACCAGAGGCGAATTAGAGCAGGAAGAGAATCTTGCTTAAGTATGTTGGGTGTTCGAACAGATCATCCTACGGTTCGCATTGTTCTCCTCATTTATGTTGAAAGTGAACATGGGCCTGTGTTCCTGACCAGTAGACCGAAACAGTTCTGCATGGCCTTGGGGCTCAAGTGCGGTCGTCCTCTTCCAAACCTCAAAGGCTCGTCAAGATGGTGCATTCTCGTTGACAGACGGCCGCCCTCACGAAACCCTGCCGCTCTGGGGCCCATGCAGGGCCCGAGCAAAGCGCCGCAGAAACGAAATGCCGACATGGCCCCAATGTGCTGACGTACTTGGAGCCTCGAGCAACGAATACCAGAGAGGAAAAATCTAGCGGATTTGGCAGGTGTCTGCTCCCTGTCCGAAAAAAATGTCGAGTAGGGTCAGATGTGGGGTCATGATGAGGAAGCCGTCAATAAGGCTCCGTAATAGCCCGGACCGCGAGGTCCCCCGACAGGCCCGAACCTCTCCAGCACAAGAAATCGTGACCGGTCCGATTGAAAAACAAGCTAGCAAAACCCAAACTCCTAACCTGCTAGCCAAAAACCTTGGCATCCGCAAAAACCATGTGGGATGCTGCACCCCAAGACCAAGGCCTGTGTCCCAGGCCAGAGACAGAGACATATAGGGCATCTGCACATTAACGGGATACTCTGTCGTATGAGCTGAGGATCGGCCTGGCCGCTGGCGAGGCGGATTGGCTCCGGCAACCCCAAAGTTTTGACGTCGGGTCGCGCGGGGGGTTGGCTCCTGGAACCTCCGCCGCTGGGCCGGCCAGGAGATAGCACCTTCCCAAGTGTAAGCCCTTCACGGGAGCATGACCTGCAACTGTCGAGTGTGTCGTACCATGTCGTACCATTTATGATATTTTTGCATGCGTGTGTGTGTGTGTGTGTCTCTGTCTGTCTCTGTGTGTCTGTGTGTGTCTGTGTGTGTGTCTGTGTGTGTGTCTGTCTCTGTGTGTGTCTGTCTCTGTGTGTGTCTGTCTCTGTGTGTGTCTCTGTGTGTGTCTGTGTGTGTCTGTGTGTGTCTGTGTGTGTCTGTGTGTGTGTGTGTCTGTGTCTGTGCGTCTGTCTGTGTGTCTGTCTGTGTGTGTGTGTGTCTCGGTCTCTGTCTTTGTGTCTGTCTCTGTCTGTCTCTGTCTGCTTATGAGTATGTCTGAGTATGTATGAACATAGGTAGGTAGGAAGATATGAAGGTAGGTATGTAGTAATGAAATTGCAATGTACTGCAATGAAATGGTATGGTATGGTATGTGTATCTAATTGTGTGCGATTATGTGATTATGTGTGTATATGGGTATGGGTGCTTGTGTGTATTTGCACGGATGCACATGTGTGGCTATCATTGATGCAGGACTGGACTTGTCTCTGTGGACCAAATATGGTAGCCCTGCATCGCAGGTGGTCAAGTTTCGACTGCGTTCGAGTGATCTTCACTCGAGGACCTTGGGGGCTTGGGGTCAGAAGCTGCAGCAACTCTTTCGGCTCGACTCAAGGTTCGAAAACCCCGCAAGCTCTAAGAGCACCTGTACCCTACACCTTGAAATTTGGGACATAGGTTTGAGGGTTGGAGAGTGATTAACCGGAGAATTCTAATCCCACAGTGCAGGGTCCATACTTCAACCTGGAACTGCCGAGGTGAACTGTGCCATTGCCGTGTTCGCTAGTATGTCGACAACATGCCCGACTGAAGTCATGAGGTCGGACAGCATGTGACCGAGTTTCGGCTCTCCAAATGGTAACACTACTACTCCTAACCCAATCCGCAAGCTTCAAAATCCCAAAGCCTCGAAACCCTGACCCGAACCCTCATACTAACTACAATACTTCTAACCTACTCGCATACGGGCCTCGGTAACTGGAAACACTGTTCCTTAGATAGTATAGAAACACACCAAGCCCCAGTGATTGCTCAAGCTTAGTTGTTCCTGTTTTAGAAGCCTCCTCAAACGATTCTACACTGACATACATATATATATATATATGATCCCGGTTCGGCCGTCCCCCCCCCCCTCCCCCCCCCAATGGTTCCTCCCCAC
>BGNK01001770.1:68039-105580 GCA_003297005.1 Symbiodinium sp. clade A Y106
GGGGGGTCGGCGAACCGAGAACCGGGATCATATATATATATATATGTATATATATATATATATATATATATAGTTCCTTCTTAAACCTGAAACCCTCAACCCTAAATCCTACAACCCAAACCCCCTGAACCCTACATCCTGAAACCCAGCTCGGCCCCCCTAAGCCTCCGAGAGTCCAGGATCCACTTCGAGCAGCTCTCTCCAAATCTCACGGAGCGTATGGGGCTCGTGAAATTCGAGGTGCTTCGGGGCTCCTTTGGGGTTTGTTTTAGATTTCTTTACAAGGCTTATATACGGCTCCATAGCGGTTCATCCGGGAGGTTATCTCGGGTTTCCGGGTGGATTTGCGTCATATTCGCCATGGCGTGCAGGGTTGCAGAATTTTCGGATTGGGCGGAGTTGAGGCAAAATCATCAAAATGGTACATGACACAACGAGGCCCGAAACCCTAAACTTGATACCCTGAACCGGTTTCGGTGTCACTGGTTCTTTGGTCAGCGCCTTGGTAGAGTTTCGAGGTAGGGATAGAATCTTGCGGTTCCAGGATCCTCGACGCTTCAAAGCACAGGGTCGGAATTCTTAGATCAGAACTTCCCCCTCTAAAGTCCCTATATAGTCCAAGCAACAGCCTGTCCTACGTATATGGCTGGTTGTCAAAATTATGGTCCCTTTTTGGGTCCCTATTATAGTACGGCACCTCTTATTTAGGGTACCCAAAAAGGGACCATAATTTTGACAACTACCCATATTCTGAAAAGCTCATTGGTGGAGGGTCTCATGCCTGCCCTGCTCGGTTTTGACACCACTTTGGGTTGAGGATATTTTTGAGCTTGCCTGCCCGGCTCAGGATGCACAAAGCCTTCGCAAGCTTGATGCGCGCACACATTAACGAAAACGCTGTAAACCTTAGATGCAACATCTCTAAACCAGCTCGCATCTCGAAGTCCTCCGACCGAGATAGCCAGGTTCCCAACAGTTCAATCTTAGATCTCAGACTGCAAACACTCAAGTGGAGGTGGACATCACCAACACACACATCTTGGCCGAGCTCAAGTCAAAGCTGGACCGGTGACGACTGCAGAGCTTTCTCCACAGGGTTCAGGGTTGGCTACCAAAAGGGATTGTTTAATCATTTTCCGAGTCGGGAGTACCGCATTCCTAGAACATTGTTTTGGGCCTGTGTCAGCTTTTACGACTCTGCTACCACAGCATACTTCCTTGCCAAAGCCCTTTGCACTTTCACGGCATTGGATTCAGACTTTGGGTGTGGGGTTTGTTGTCAGGACAGTGTGTATGTGAAGATCCCATTTAAAGTCGGTTCCAGTAGGTTTTGTGCCCGAATGCACTACCAGAGCTTAAGCATTTATGTAAAAGTTCAGGGTTTAAGGTTTCAAGGGTTGGTGTCAGGTGTCTAGCATGACCACGCGTGTTGCGGTTCGGTTCGATACGGTTGGCGTTGTCTCCCACCTCCCACCCCCCCTCTCACCCCTATAGCAGGGCCCCACCTGGCCTCATTTGCCGCCCCGCCGCGGCCCTGGCCTGTGGGAGGTGGGAGAGCTGAGGGTAGTGCCACCCAGCCACAACACACCAGCTGCCAGCGAGCCACAGGCACCAGCCACCAGTGCAGGGGGTGGTGGCTGGGGTGGGAGGTGGGAGGTGGGAGGTCGGAGGCGAGGAGGGTGTGAGGGAAGTTGGGTTTGGTGCGGTCCCAGACGCTGCGGTTCGGTTGGATACGGGAGCGGGCGGTTCGACACGATACTCAGTGAAAGTATTGTTGAAACGGCCATGATTACGCATGGTAACGCTTCTCGTGGTCCACCTTTGTGTATTGCAGACATGGAGTGTTCAAAGCTTTCGAGGTCTTGTGCGTTCTCTCTTGAGGTTTAAAGGCTCAATCCTAAACCTAAACATACCTAAGCCGCGGGAGCAAGGTGGGTGCATTGAGATGCTTGGGTAGTCTGAGGTCTGGCACCACAACCCACACCCGCACTCCGCACCCCAGATCCAGAAAGACGCTTTAGTGTAGTTGGGTTTAAGGGCTTAACTGGGGTTGATAGGGCTCGATGGCTCGGAGTTTAGGGGTTTCAAGTGCCCAGCGGACCCACTCCAAGTTGGCAGACAGGATCTGAGAACCAATCGCCTTCTGGGACCAGTTGCAGGCACCGCGATTTGGAGGATTTAAGGCGTTGCGGGGCTTGATGTCATGGGGTTTCATGGGTCTTATGGGTGTAGGATTCGGGGCTTTTGCATGAGGGCTGCCTTCCCTGGCTACAGGAGAGCGTCAGTTTGAGTCTTGTGTCTTGTAACACGTGATGCCATTGGCTGTTGAACCTGAGATGAAGCTGCAAAAACGTGTTCCAGTTGTTCATTCGCCCTTCGTCGCAGTTGTTTTGCTTAGGTCAGGAGCAAAGCACTGAATATGGAGGCTACTGCCCAGAAGCCCACAGCTCTCAGCTCCAATCACTCCCAGAAGCCTATCGCACGGCATACAGATTCATTCAGATCATTTCGGCCTCCAGCTCATGCCCCCCAAACGCTAGGTACCCAGTCCTACCGTAAACTACTTTGACCAACTTCTTGCTACAGAGTGTTTTGCATTGCTGGGAAGGGTGTCATAGTTATACTTTGGAAACACCCTGCGATGCGCCGGTGCAGCACCTTTAACTCACGACTGCAGGCACACCTCTCAAGCGGCGGGACAAGCTGCTGCGTTCCTTGCAGATTTCGATCGCCTAACGCATCTGTGGAAAGCTTGAAGGCCATGACGATCCTAGCCCCGACACCCTGAACACCCCTAAAACTCCTGCATGGAACTCTTCCAAAGCCCTTGAAACTCCCAAACCATCGCAAACCCCTGCTGTAGAGACTTGAAGCAGACTTCTGAAGGCTTTAGGTCTCCCAGCAGTACCCTTGATTTGGTGCTGGTGTCTGCTCTGTATTGGACTGAAAAACCGGAACAGGCTGTCTTTATTGTTAAGCCTGTTAAGTGTTTACCGGGGAACTTAATTAGTTGTTGATCATCTTGTGCCCAGCTACCATCAAACCGAAACACTCACTATCCAGTTAACGTCTTGAGGATTTCAGGATTAGGGTTTTGGAGTCTAGTGTTAGAGCCGAAGCAATGCGCAGAGATGATAAAGTGCAGGAGACGAACTCTGCAGCACTAAACGTATCAGTTTACAAGTGTTGAACCTTGAGCTTCGAGATACGCAACCTCAGGCCCCGATACCTGTGGCCCCAGCCAAAAGCGCGAAACCGCGAAGCTTTCCACATGAGCCACATGCACCGACAGATCGAGCCTGACCCCGAAATAAGCCCGAATCCCTAAACAAGGGCTTAGAAGAAACTACAAAACTACAACCTCAGATCCTAGAGCCTGGCTTTTGCCCAAGGCTTTGGGCCTTTTGATGTGGCTCCTGGCACCTTGTCGCCAGAATTGTGGCGGAAGGTCGAGGCAGGTTCGGAGCAGCCTTCCGAGAGTCCGGGCTGGAATTCTAAATTTAGGGCTTCAGGGCTTAGAGGGTTTATGGTTTCAGGGTTTAGTGCGTAACCCCATCTTGAACCCCTAACACCTTATAAAGCCTCAACCAAACAGGGACCATGAAAGCAGGTTATACGAAAAAATGTGATAAGTAGAATTATCCCCATCAGGGGATTGATAGTCCCAGGTACGACCTACCTGCAAGTCCCATGCTACAGTGCCACTAGGGATCCCCTTCTGAGGAGCACGCACCTTATACTAGGTCCCCTAGCCTCCAATTACTCGCAGGAGCGCATGGTGCGCCACGCGGAGCGCCCGAAGCGCGGGGACGAGCCAGTCCGATGCGTTTTCCGGACACCTGGCTTTTGGTTTCATTGGTTTCTACAAGGTGCTACTGCCACTTATTTCTTGAGAGTTTAATGGGGTGCTATGGTGTTGTATGGGGTTCCATGGGTGTGTAACGGGTTTTGTAAGGGTTTAGGAGGTCAGGATTATATGGTTCAGGGTTGAGTGTAGGCTTGCTTCGGTGTTTAAGCCTTAAGAGCTTTGGTGGTCATTTCAGCAAGTGTCAGGTTTCACATGGAGCTTTCAGCAGATGAATAGCTGCGCTTATGCAGCACCTTCGGTAAGGGGAGGCAAGGCTGTCTTGGTACTACGAAGCTCCGATTCCGAAGCTTTCTAGGCTTTCCTGTTTCTCTCTCCCGCCGACTCATGAAGTCCCTTGCTTCGTAAGCCTTCTCGGTCCGCGGCAAAGCTTCGCGTCTTCGACCGAGGCATGGCATCTTCGAGGGCACCGTTCGATGGCCCACGCCACCTTTGGGCGAAGGGGCGGTGCCTCGTCGCCTCGTCGCGTCCTTCTGGTTTTCCGGGAGTTCTGCGATGGATCTTTCAAACGGAAGAGAGGCTTCAAGAGGTTCTCCTTTGGACTTGCAGGTTTAAGCAGCCGAGGGCCCTCAACACCTCAGAAGCCAAAGAAGCCCCAAACCTAAATCTCAAGATCTCACATAGCACGGGCCCCATGACCCACTAGTTTAGACTTTTTTTGCCAGCGCATAAACTCAGAGCAGCAAGGCCAATGCAGACCCTCACCCTGAAACACCCGAGACGGCTACCTAGAAACAATCCCCAAACCCCGAAGCTTTCTCAGGTGGTGCCACGGCTTCCCTCCTACTTCCATTCCTTCCGGGACCTGGCTGCGAGGCCCTACCAGGAAGCCATGGCGCCTCTCGCCGGAAGCACGAAGGATCGTTTAGGGTTCAGGCTTTGGGGTTTTGGATTCATGGTTTGGGGTTTAGGATTCAGGCTTTGGGGTTTAGGGTTCAGACTTTGTTCCGGGTTGGGAGGTGGGCTCTGATGATCAGGCTTGGGTTTGAGGGGTAGTTGGACCTACGGCTGCGGGGCTTGGTGTGAGAGTTGAGGTTTTCACGCGCAACAGCCTCACGAAAGATGAGCACTATAGACTATAGCTGTACCATGTTGCAGTGTCGCAATTTTGGTGCAGTACTGCCAGCCTCAAACCTCTACCTGAAAGCCTAAACCCAGAAAGCCTAAGCTCTGTAATTATCTCGAAAGACTCACATGCCCTACTAACCCGAAAGGCCCTAAACCCTGTTGCCGGTCTTTCGCCCAGGCGCTTTCTGGCCCCTGCCGCAGGCGGCCGGCGGCCGCGAGTTCTGGAGCTGAACTGTGCCCTGGCTGGGGCAGGTGTCGAAATTGGTCAGGCTTCATGATGCTCCTGGGTGTCTGTTGTGTCATGGGATTTAGGATGTGGGCTCATGGGGTTTAGTTTAGGGCTTGATGCGGTGTGGGTTGTTGTCTTCAGGGGTTTTGAGTTTAGGGCTCAGCACAATAGGTCAGGGACAGGGTGGTGCCCAAGTCAGTAGGATAAACAGGATGATTTCCAGTCTTATGTATTGGCCGATCTCAAGGATTCAAGGCAACGTCCACAAAGGCCTGAGTTGCGTTTGCCTTCTAATTATCTGCTGGCTGGCCCAGCTCACGACGATAGTGATGACGGCGGCCGTGGTGACAATGAAGACGACGCTGGCGATGGTGATGACGACTGTGAAAACGATGCGTGTAATCACCCTCATCATCACGGCCGTCATCAACATCATCATCACCACCGTCATGCGCACATCGCAGATCTCCTCTGCGGCGAGAGAAGAACAAGATTATCATCACCATCATTGTAAGCATCAACAACAACACCATCATCATGATCATCACAACCGTCATCGTCAGGACCATCACATAAACAACCAGATTGGCAGCACAAGAAGCAGCAACGATGAAGGAGGTGGTGGAGGAGGAGGAGCAGGAAAAGGAAGAGGAAGGGGATACGGACAGTGGTGGTAGCGGTTGTGATACCGACCTTGTTACATTGTTTCTCGTTCATGAAACCGAAACCCGAGAACGGAGAAGGAGCTACAGATGCGTGTGCCCAAGAAGCATTCGTTCCTGACATCAGCAGCCCGAAGACCGAAAGATCAGAGGCAAGCAGGCAAGATAGTAGGTGTTGGAAGAGCACCTGGGGACGAAATTCTAAATCCGACATGAACTTCACGTTTGAAACCGCACGAACGCAGGGGCCTTAATCGGTCGACTGGAGTTTCGGGGAATCACATGCTGCATGTTGGGCCTTGGATACATCTAAGGTGGCCCTGTGCCACTGCTCAGCATCGCTGCATCACAGCTTGGGGCACGCGCTTGGGCCAGAGCCCCAGAAGTTGAAGTTGCAGGGCACTTGTGGCTTTAAGGTTTCCGTCTGGGGTGAATTTGCCATGGGGCTCTTCGGAGGTTCCTCGCAGGTGCTGTTGACACAGAGGCGCCAAGGGTTGTTCTCGTGTTTAGGCTCCCTCGATTTAGGGCCTTTTGGTGTTCGCGGTGTAGTTCAGTGATGCACCCTTCTGGATTTATGCGGCTTTTGGGTTCTGGGGTGGCGACACATGGAGGACCCCGCCGCGAGCACTTGAGCCTTTACTTTCTCGATGTTGTCGAGGTTGGGGTGTGGATTCCGAAGAAGCATGCGAAGATGAAGCTCGCCCAGACGCTTATCCCGAAATCCTGCAGCGCTACTTCTAAGATGATTTTTGAGTGGGTGGACACAATCACAAGTGTGATGCGCTCTCCGAAGGCACATTCTATTTGCGCATGCCCAAAGCAAATGTCATTCCTTCAGCAATTCCACAACTCTGCAACCTAGTACCCTGTCAGTCAAACCATTTATGAGCCATAAAGCCCTAAACCTTCAATCCTTAGCCAAATCCAAACCACCTTGAAAAAGCAAGCTGAACTCAGGCTTGAGAGGCTTCTGAAAAGACAGCCCCCTATGCGAAAGCTTAAGAAACGTAGAAAGGCGACCCTGGCATAAACTCTTTAAAGCGGTCCCCCCAAACGTCAAGTCAAAGGGGCCCTAAACCCCAACCCAATGCAAAAATAACCCCCTCTTTACCTTCTGGACTCAGGCTCAAGAGGCCCTTCCCCACCTTCGTGACCTGGCGCTGGAGGCAGCCGGAGCCTGAGTTGGCAGTCAGAGCTCGGGATGAAAACGCGCTGCAGGGGTTAGGGTTTCGGGTTGAGGGCAGGGTTCAGGGGCTTTTGGGCCATCGGGCATCACAGCGCAGGTTGCAAGGGTTCGCAAACTTCCACAACCCTGTGTAAGCCACCCGTTGCAGAGCTATTTGCAACTGAACTCCATGTCAGCATGACTGTGTTTCAGCTTTAGGGTTTAATAAGTTCAGAGGGCTTGTGGTTTTTTTGTGAGACTTGGCTGAGAGGCTTCGTGGTACACCGGTGCAGCAGCCTTGCTCGGAAACCCGTCCCACAATTGCATTTTGTGTTATTAGCATACTTCAGTATGTAGATTTTATGATTTTATCTCCTGTTTTGTAAGCTCCGTATACAACCCGACCGGGAGGCGGGGGCTGAGGTACCGCCCTATACGCGTAAAGCTTATCAAGCGTAAACAAAATCTTTAAGCCCTAAAGCCAGAAACGAAACCCGAGCCCGTGCCCCGAGGTCCGAGAGCAAGGACTGGAGATGGTTTTCGATCGCAGAGGTCTAGCCAACTACAGCCACGCGACTGCGATTTGGGGGCAGGGAAAGAAGCATACCCCGAGCATACAAATGGAACGAGCTGGATTTGTCAGCTTCCACAGATGCCAAGCCTGCGATTCACAACAATGCTTGCGATGTGTCGTGATTCGTTGTCGCTTGTCTCCGGACTACTATACAAGAATCGAAAGCCTGATTCGAGGGCGTAGAAGTTGCGTATGGCATGGCTTATCCGATACTTGGAGTCGGCCGCCAGCCAGCGGGATGCATTCACAACTTCGCAAACCAGGGTTGGTGTAAGTGCTGCAAGTCTTCTCAAGCTACCGGCTGCTAGACAGGTCAAGGTGAAAACCGCACTCGATGCACGTCGGCTTTCGTTTTGTTGGTCAAGTTTCTCAACCGGTGCTCTGAGAAAGTTCTTACAAGCGGCTGGACAGATTATGGCGGGGATCTCCTTGTCCATGACGAACTTGAGGAACTGGCCAATTTCAGGGAAACCAATACACTCCATAATTCGCCTCTGTTTAGATCAGACAAGGATGTGTCACGAATATGTTGGACTCGTGCACATCAGCGTAGTCTGTGTTCACTCTTCAAAGTGAACTCTGAACCATGCAGGTCATTATGGATGACCTTGATGTACACTTAAGCAGAATGATATCAGTAGCCTGCGAAACAAACCTCCGCATACCCAGGTAGTAACACGACAATCTCGAGTGAGACCTGAAGGTGGCTTCAGAAGACCTGCGACTTACAAACGGCTTGCCTGTGCAGTAGTTGCATTCGTCTAGTTGACAGACGCAGAAGCTAATGAGCTGTTAAAGTTTAAACCCTCTATCAGTGAGCTTCCCTCTAGACTGTGCACATGACGATCCACGGCCAAAACACATGTAATAAACGATAATTATTGTGCATGGGTGCGACATGCACTTGTTATTGCATGCTGCCTCTACCAGCAGCAACCACTCCGAAAGCAGTCTTCTGCCCAGCCACTTTGCGAACTGTAGCGCAAAGCATCGAAATCCTAGAAAGCCAGAATCATGATTCGTCCAATCTTGAGACTGGAGGAAACTGTTGGCATGCAGTGCAAAAGAAGTGAATTGTAAGCCTTCTTCTTGAGACCATATCTACACAAGAACGACCGCTGTTGTTGGGCACGTTCATACGCAAAGTAGATCCTGCCTCTGGCAATGTCGTTCTGGGGTGGCCAGCGAGAGCCAGAGCGAGAGGAAGAGGGAGAGGGGGACAGAAACACCCCGAGAGAGTGGAGATAACCCCGCATTTGAGAGACTCCGAGCATTAGCCCTCACACTCATACTGTAAGACTAGATAGACCTGTAACTGCTCTACATCGTACAGGCAAATCATCAAAGCCCCTCACACCGAAACCTTACAGCCTAAATCAGCCTAAACCGCCTAAACCCTGAACGTTAGCCGCAAATTCTCTCTGATGTGCTCAAGGCTTCTTTGGTGCGCCCAGGACGCGACTTTGCTGCCTCGGTGGAACAGGAACCCAGACCCCTCAAAAAGATTGAACCCTGCAGCAACACACATCTTATGGCTTAGGATAGACCCTTTTTGGATGGTCTGGGAAAGGTGTATAGAGATTGTGCCGCTGAGCTTTCAAGCGCACCGGGAGGTCTTTGAGATTCGGAGAAGTGGGTTCCGGTTCTGAGTTGTCAAGCGGCCAGTTCTCCAAATTGGCATTCGCGCCGAAATCTGCCGGCGCCCTGCGTCATATTTCCTTCCCTGCATTCCCTCAACAGGCGGAGAGGCTGCAGTATACTCCGTTTAGCTCAGGTTCCGAGGCTGAAGCCCCGAACGGATCAACTCTGGAGCTCTTATCCCTAACATCGCGAGGTTTAGGTTTAGGGTTTGGGATTTAGGGACGCGCAGCAACCCAAGAACCTATGCTTCGAAGCCCCAAAACCGCCGATTCCCCTATTCCCTTTTCGTGGGCTTGATTTTGGAAGACCGCGGATGATTGAGAGTCAAAATGTCACAGAAAAAGCATAAGCTCCTGAACCCTTCAGGTTATAGGGCTTAAGGTTTGGAAACCCAGAAACGCCAAACCTTGAAGCCCAAGAGTTTATGTTCAGGTTGCACTGACGATCCCCAACCAAGGCCCGACGATGCAGCTGTGCGGGTGCTCAAAGCCTGCCCAAGCACGTCCCTCGAGGCCTGCTGGGGCGGTTTTGCATCTTCACGTAGGGGTCCAGACTAAAACATGCACAGGCATGCGTACTTAAAATACGCAGACGCATGTGCGCATGTTTCCCTGGCAACCTTTTTGCTGATTTCTGATAATTACTACGAGTCCGTTCTCGTTCATTCGTTCCCACATTCCTTCATTCCAACCATCCTGTGAGCACACTCGGGATAATCTTGCACGTTTCGGCAGCCCTTCTGGGGCTGGTCAGCAGTACAGATATACTCGAACGTCCTTCCATCCAGCAGCCCAAGGGAGCTGGAAAGGGCAAGTTCCATACAACCCTCTCCCCTCCTTGAGAGCCTAGAAGTTATAAGACTGGAAGCGTTTAACCTCGAGACCCCAACCCCTATGAGCCTGCCCCCGAAGCCTTGGATCTTCGCATATAGAGCCTTGCAAAACCCCCACAATCCGAGGCCGCGAAACCTTGCAGACGCACTGCAAAAAGAAAAGAACAAGCTCTACACCCTGAACTCCCCCCCCCGTTTCTTTAAAGGTGAGCAGCCGAGATCCCAAGTTTCTGGACTGCGCCGGCGCAGATTTGCTCCTCTGCCGACCGGATCCCTCGGGGCAGCGCTGACAGGTCTTGTCTTGGGGCCTCTTAAGGGAAAGCGCTTAAGTTGAAATTGACACCTAGCGTATAAACTTAACGCCCAAGCTCCTAATCTATGGCTATGGTCTATAGCTTCTAGGCTTCTTCAGTAAGGTGCTGATATGAGTTTGTCGCCCAAATTTACAGAAGCCTTGATTAATTCTATGGTCTTCAGAGTTCTTGGCCGTGGTTCAGTTCGGGGCGGTCTGAGGGGCCAGCAATCGGATTGTGTGTACGCAGCCGCAGGGTTGAGAGGACTGAGGAAGTCAACGACTTCAGCTGCAATGTTAAGGAGTTTCGGCCAGAATCCGTTCCGTTCTCCGGCTGAACCCTAAACCCTAAACCGGCGGGCCCGCAAAGTGTAAGGGACCCTCAACCGCCCAAGCCGGAGCCGCCAGGCCTCTTGCACTCGACTACTTGGAGGTCATGTGCCACGCCAAGGCCTTTTGGAGCTCCGGTTAACTCAGATGGGGCGTCTGGCGTTCTCACTTGAACATTAGTAGTAATACCCCCCCTCTAGTTGGTGGCTGTGTTGCTAGATTCTGCAAAATAGTCAGGTCCAGTTTGGGGGGCTTTTTACGACATTGGAGGTCATCAAGCAACCCCCACACTCCGAAGTATCGCGGACCCCAAATCTTTAAGCTCGGATCGGAATTTGAAAACTCTAAACCCGAAACCTCCTGAATGCCAAACTAAAATGTGCCGCTCTGCTGCGTTTCAACCGGAAAGGGGCAAACATCTTGGAATGCAGGTACATAAACCCTAAACCATAAGCCTTTCGGCATAGGAATCCTTCGGGTCACCCAACTCGCTCCGTCTCTCTGAGCCCTTGTCAGGAGTTGCTTTCTCCGGGCGGCAGGTGCGCAAACTCCAGGGCAAACACGTGCTTAGCTACGAAGTCTTTCAGTAGGGTTTTGATTTTAAAAACCTAGGGTATAGAGTTTCGTATTTGAGGCTTAGGTCTCGTAATTTGCTTTGCTTTCGGGTGCTTGGATCATCGAGTTGTGTTTGCATCACTCAACGGGCATTGTGGTTGACTTGAATCTAATCGATGCTAGAGCATTAGAGTATAGTATAGAGTCCCAAGCCTCATAGAACTGCAAATCCTTTTGCCAACAAAGCAGGACCATGCAAGGGAGTATGTAAAGGACCCAAGGATCCAAAAACGGGATCCGATACCATAATGCTAGAATGCCTTTGTTGAGGAATCCTTGAACAGGGTTGGGGAAGCCAGGCTTATCCCGGACACCTTGTCCATCAAAGCCGCGAGCTCAGGCTCAAGAAAGCTGAGAAAAGAAACTGGCGACGTGGGGTGTCGCGACCAGGGGGTTCGAGTCGTGCGGAGACGATCCATTTTGCGCAGTGTCGGTTCGGAGATTCCGCTTCCGTGCCTTCAATCCTAAACCCAACACTTCTTGTCATCCACAGCTCTCTTCCATTGCACGACCGACTCCGACTTTGACACAAAGGTCGGAACAAATAGCAATAATATTCCTTCATACCCTGCATGGTTCTACTACACAACAACACAGTGGCTCGCAGCAAGAAGGTCTGAGAAACACACCGAAGGCACCTTGCCCTCATAGGTGTTCTCTAATGTTTGGGGTTTAGGGTATATATGATCAACTCAACGGATCGACGTGCGGAGCCACGCCAAGCCACTTCAGACCCAAACCCTGCAGGCAAAGGCCAGGGAAGTTCTGCAAAACCGGTGCACCCGCAACCCTAAAGCCTAAACCCTTTCCTCAAGCCCGACATCTGGAGACCGGGACCTCACGAAAAGCCAAGAGCCAAAGTCCTGTGCCCCAGAACCAAAATCCTGAATCCTAAAACCTAAGCCGCTGCACTCTGAAACTACCTCGCTTCCCAATCCCTTTGCCCAAACAGTTCTCAAGCCTAAATTCCCAAGCCCCAAAACCACATAAAAAAACGCTGAAAACCATGTTCCCTCGACCTCGAACCTTTTCAAAAAAAAGAACCTTGAGCCCTTCTCCTTACTCTTTTGAAAACCAGGCCTTGAACCAACAGAAAGACAGCACGAAAAAACCGCCAAAGGTCGCCGCCGTCGCCGGCTTGGAGTTCGTCGACGAGACCCTGTCTCCTCTGGGGCATGGCCCAACCGAGGCGCAGCATTCATTTCGGGCATTCATTGTTCAGGGTTTAGGGTTCAGGGTTCAGGAGTTTGGAATTGAAGTTTGGGGTTTCTGGTTGGGGGTTTCGGGTTTAGGCTGTTGGGGTCCGGATTCATTTGCCGGCCATGCGGGCGGTTGGGGTTGCATGTGGAATGGCGTAGGACTGAGGGCTCAGAGCCTAGAGCGTTCTCGATTTGGGTTTCATTTAGGATCCGAGGGCTGTTCCGAAACCTCCACTCGAGCCGTCAAGCTTCAGAGGTTCGGGGTGTCTGACGAGACCTTTGCGAGGCCGCGTTGGCTGACCTCCAGCTCCTGTCGGACGTGGAGGCGGATCAATAGGTTTGGGGATGGTAAAGCTGTAAGGATGTCAAGTTTCGAGTCCGATACTAGTGGGTGTGGATTTCAGTCTAGATCTCGAGATGAGCGTCGCCCTACACCCTAAGCCGTAGAGCCCGATAGACCACGCCTACACTCCAGATGGTATCGGAGGCTTTAAGCTAGCCTGCGACTCAGTGTTCGAGGCGGAGCTAGCTGGCTGCGGTCGGAAACACTTATGAGCCACACTCGTTGTTGTCACCACCAGCAGAACTCGTGGCTGGACGCTTACCTGCGATTCAGGTGAAAGGCATGATGCATCTCAACCCGTCCCTCCAGCATCTCATCATGCCGCCCGACTGTGTCAAGACCAAGCTGGCCATGCCAGATTCTATGGAGGGCATGGGTGTCGAGTTCTGCAAGAGCTCTGCCGCTGAGATGACAAAACCAGGCGAAAACGTGCATTCTGACTCCATCTGTGGAAGTTATGGACGCAGGACTCACACCTTCGATGCTGACGGTGCTCTACCTTCGGATTGCCTGCGTGCAGGATGCTGAGCGCCGCAAGCAACTCATACAGGAGTTGGAGGCAAGCCGGGACGACTGAAGTCACCCTACTACAGGACTGTGCTACGCGTGGTTTGAGTGATGAACCGTAAAAACAAATGATTGCAGGCCATGGCGGAAGAGTGTAAGGCATTCATGAAGAACACGCTGGCAGAGTGGGCCTTCGGCAAGGAGGTCGCGTCACCAGTGCACGCTTGTGTGCACTGCTGTAAGAGTTCTTCTATGCGCATTGTTCACATGCTTTCTTACTGCTCCACATTTCGGCACACGATACAAATATTGTCAGGAGGAAGTGTCGAAGGATTCGGATCGCGAATGGCTGACTCGTCGAGTTGCACATGCGAAAGTCCGNTTCACATGCTTTCTTACTGCTCCACATTTCGGCACACGATACAAATATTGTCAGGAGGAAGTGTCGAAGGATTCGGATCGCGAATGGCTGACTCGTCGAGTTGCACATGCGAAAGTCCGATTCCGACTTGCAGCTTGAATGCCAACAAGTTGTTTCATTGCGTGTCTTACTGCCTCACTTTCTGCATCACAATTGTAGCAAGCAGTGCGAGAGAGGCCCAGACGGAGCCGACCCCCATGTCCGACTTGCTGGAAGAGAAGCCGGAGTCAAATAGGCATTATCTCCAGAAGGGTGCCTTGACAAAACCAGAGTGTTGTCAAATCAATAAATTGCTTCATACAAGCACCTGCTTATACCTTCGTTTCAAACCGATGTGTGAATTCAGGACCGATACGTAGATTGTGTTTGCCGTAAGTCGAAGCTAGGACGTGATTCTAATGCTCGGCATCAGCATGATTGTTGTGCATTTGTCAGGCACAAAGTCGGCATTGGCGGCTGGACTTGCTCGCTAGTCGGCAGTGTCGCAATCGTCGAAAGGGGTTTGCTGCAAATGTTCTGGCCTCGGGAGTGATAGGAACCGTTATGTGATGTTTTTTCGGGCTCGTTTGGTTGCTTGTGGTAGAAGTGTCAGTGCTCCGACAGGCCTGGCCAGAGTGCGACCTTGTTTGCATCCGCAGCTCAATCGTGGGACTTGCCGGAAGGTGTCGGGGNGGGCTCGTTTGGTTGCTTGTGGTAGAAGTGTCAGTGCTCCGACAGGCCTGGCCAGAGTGCGACCTTGTTTGCATCCGCAGCTCAATCGTGGGACTTGCCGGAAGGTGTCGGGGCACGAGTGCTGTTGTTCTGCTCCGGGGTCAAGAGATGTTCTTGGCCTGACAGACGGTCGTGCCGTCTGGCAGGCAAGTGCTATGCGGTGATCGGCTCGAAGGTGCTGACAGCCAAGATCGCAGTGTCTTGGCAGCATGCATTGCAGTCAGCTTTCTTTAGTAGAAACAGGGAACTGGGCACTTCTTGCTGAGGCGTGGCGTTATCCTGCTCAGTCGCCTCGGGATTTGTGCGTCCTGGAAGCCATTCCTCCGCCTCCTGGAACCTGGCTGCCCATGAATGCATTGGTATTCAGTCGTCATGGAGCACTGAATACCGAAATGGCTGGGGGGGATCTAGATGGAGATCTGGTCATGGCGTCTTGGCCGCCTGGCTGCTGCGTGTCACCGGGCATGTGAGCTACGACATTGTCGTCATGTCAGTGCAAAGCTGTGGTGTTTGCCTTTTGTCAGATTGCGCTGTGGACACGGCTGATCCAGTTTCTCCAAGCGACGCAGGAGCCTGTAAAGGCGGAGCTAAGCGTACCGTAATTTGCTAATGCACAGAGGGAAATACTTGTGGGGTCGCAGGCTTCAGTGTAATTTGCAGATAGTCTGGCAGTCTAGCATGGTCAGGGTTTTTTGGGGTCTGGTGGTTTAAGAGTTTGCTTACCAGCTAAGGTTTCCCAAAATATCTGGGAAGTGCCAAAGCCCTCAAGCGGGAGGGCATCCCCTGGCTTCACGGCGGGGTCTGACAATCCCACTGTCCCGGTTGGAGCAACTGCGATCTTCCCGCTGGTTCTTTGACTGTTGACTCGCGTGCCACTGCCAGATTGCTAGCCGAAAGGTATCCCATGAAGTAGGTCTGCTCCGGCGCTCCTCTTTTTGTTAAATGAATCCGGCCCCTTCGAAGTTCGATGAAAACCCTCTGAACGTCCCAAAGCCCCTAAACCTCAGCAGTACCTGAACCATGAATCTCAATCCCAACAACCCGAACCCCCAGACCCCGAAGCCCTAAAACCGTAAACCCGTAGGCTGCCTTGACGATTGACTTGACCAGGCCAGACTGGGGCTTATCATAGGGGGGGTTCGAATTTAGGATTCAGGGTTTATGTTCGGGGGTTGCCAAATTGATGTATTGTTCGATCTTGGCGGGCTCAAGACCTTAAACAGGGGCCCTTAACCTAGACCCGATACCCGTGAGCTGCGAAGAAGGCTGACTTGTGCTCAACCCTTTTCGTTCACGGATGCTTCCGGGAGATGGAAAAGTGAGGCTTGTAGAACCGAGGTTCTAACGAGATAATGTGGCAGTGGTTTGACGGAATTGTTTGTCCGTGTAACAGTGCAAGAAAGTACCCCTACACCCCAAACCCCCAAACCTCTTTGCTGCAGCGGGCCCGTAAGTTCCTGAGACTCAGAATCCGCAGAGCTTTCCCATCGCTTCCAGGGAGGCCTTGATGAAGCCCCGAGCCCTCAGCCTTGAATCGCCTGAACCCTAAGCCTTGATAGGTCGATGGATGGGCAGCTGCCCACTGCAAGGGGCGTCGTAACAGCCCGGGACTGGGTTATAAGGTGATCGGTCCAGTTAGCTGTGTAGCGCAGGTTTGGGTTTCAGGGATGTAGCGAGTCTGCTGAAGCCACTCAGCCACAGCGCAGCTTTGTTTTTCGGCCGTCAGGCTTTGAATCAAACCAAGATTTCTTTACTCTGCAGCGTTCGTGCCTGAACTAAACTCACGGCTCGCGGAAGCTTGACGACAGAAGTGGAGGTGCATCAAGGCGGCGCGAAGCCTTGACTCACACACGTTAAGTTCAACTCCCGAAAGCCTCAAAGGGATGGCAATTTGAATTGCATCTTCTGTGCTCGACCCTCCGACTCCCACACCGGGAAGCTCGACCGAGAGACAAGAGTTTCTCGATGGTGTTTGCATACCGGTTCAGTGCACAGCGCTTGAAACTTTGATCTATGCAGGTAATCATGTTCCTTTGTTGGTCCCATGTTCCTTGATAGGTGCAGTACGATATACCCGCAGGTCTGTTTCTCGTTAATCTCGCTTCAACGGGGTGCAAAACCGTCGAAGCCCGACCCGAAACCTTCAACTCTAAACCCCTAACCTTGTAAAACTTTAAGCTGCTGGTAGACCTTTAGATTCTAAGCACCCAACCCAAATTGGCAACCCCCACAGCCTAAACCCTTGATTAAACCCGCAAAGCCCCGAACTCCTCGAGCTACGGTGCCAAGGAAAAGGCTCCGTTGTAGTTGACCTCCAGTGCCCCTCACAGCTTCGCACTTTAGGGTTCAGGGCATAGAGAACTGTATGTGTGCTTGATGTTCTGGGATCCAGGGACTCTGCCCTAAGCCTTGAACTCCTGCAACCCGTAAACCCACAAACGCTAAACCCTCCTTTGACGGTTCAAGAGCCGTCTGCGAACATCGAACCCAGTCGACGGCTTCATCAAAAGTTCTCAAAATGAGGACATACTAACATACACCTTGTGATTCCTTACAATAGTACCCTGACCCATTGCTGACATTTCTCCTGAGGTCACCCAGCCCGGTCGCGTGTCTGGCCTGGCATACTGGCACCAGCCGGCAGTGGACGGCGAAGAATTAGGTAGGGCTGGCTTGACTACCAGGGTTGTGAGTATTTTGGCCTGCATGTAAGCACATTTGTTCCGTGTGGAAAGCATGTGGGCACATACCGGTAAAATACATACACACATACATACAACTACATACATACATGCATGCATGTGGACAGACAGACAGACAGAGCGAGACAGACAGACAGACCGACGGACAGATAGACAGACAGACAGACAGACCGACGGACCGACGGACAGATAGACGGACAGACAGACAGACAGGCAGACAGACAGCCAGGCAGGCAGGCAGGCAGACAGAGAGACAGACAGACAGACAGACAGACACAGACAGACACAGACAGACAGACAGACAGACATGCAAAATACGTATGTGCATACATACATACACCTACGTGCGTACCTACATACATGCACCTACACCTGTACCTGTACATATGCGTGTCATGTACATATATGTGTATACAAAATGTACAGCTACACGTACATACACTTTGGCTGCACAGTGGTAGCAGCAGCAGTAGTCACAAGCTTGACATGAATAACAACGGCGAGAGCGCAAACTATGATATGCAGACCCCATCAGCTGCACAGCCCTTAATTAAATTGCCTCACAGGGCTAGAAGTTGGCGTGGTCTACTATGCGTGTATTCGAGCCGTGATCTTGGTAGAACATTGCACAGTATCACCACTCTGTCGTTTGCCCTAGCAGTGGCGCAGTACACAGGTCAAGGGCCTGCCAGGGACATCTCCAGTGCCTGCCAAATTCAAGTTGCAACTGTTGAAGGCCCACCAGTGTTGAAAATGCTCTGCTGCAGCCTCGATTGGCTTCAGCAATGCGTCCTCTGCTCACTTCAGAATCTTGTTACACTTCACCAGCCATGGTGACGAAGCTCCTCGTCCCACTAGTGATGGCTGCAGCCGGTGTACGTCGAGAGGATGTCCACTCCCTTCTTCAAGTTCCGATTGTGTCCTTAGGTGTAGGCACTCGCCTTTATTCCTGCCAACAACACCAGTTGGATCCTCAGCGTGACTTGTGGACAATCCTGGAGTTTGAATACTTCGGCTACTGCATGACTGTCGAGAGTGCCGCGGAGAAGATGGCTAAAATGGGTTGGCCAGGTGAGCCAGAGGACATAGGCAAGTTCGATCCCAGTGCGAGTTATGCCAAGGTGTGGCAGGTAGTTCGTCCATGCAAGATGGTCTTGGCTGATGGCAAGAACAGCAGTACTCTCACAGCCCGTTTTGGGCAGGGTGCAAGCTTTCAGCATGCAGAGACCCTTGATTTGCCGAACTGGCGGTCGGAGGTAAAATCTTCAGAGCTCAGGTCGGAACTATTGAAAAGCGACGGTGTGGTGCAGTGTGATTCTGGCATCGACGTGGCTGTGTTCCATGGCATTGCAACGAATGACCCGCACGCATGCATCCGGCAAGTCGAGCCTGATCGGCTACCAACCGCCGCAGAGTTGAGACAGCAGCAGCAGGCGTATTCTTCGCACACCTGTGATCGTTTCACCTGACCTTCGCGACAATGCGATGCCACACACCAGAGTCTCAACGCAGGAAAATGTCAAAGTCCTTGTCGAAATACCAAAGACTTTTGGACACCAAACCACGGCTAGTATTGACAATTGCATTGTCGAAGATTTGCGCAGCTTGCTGAGGCTGCAGCTGACCTTCGGGAGGGGCGGGTGCTGTACGTGGGGAGGGGAAGGGCCAGGCATGTTCCACCCTTTACGTTCTACGGCGCCTTTCTCCAAATCCCTGCCTTTTGCCTGGGAGCGATAGGTTTCAGGGTTCTTGAAGGGTTACTTACAAGAGGTGCTATCTGTGGTTTTGAGATTGCAGACTTCAACCGGATTTGCCCTCATGGGAACCGCAGCGAAACCAAGAGCTGCCCATGAACCGTGAAGCATGTCCCAAAATTTGAGATGCGGTTTAGGGTTTAGGGTTTAGGGAAACTCTCTGTCCTACAGCCCCACAGAGCTCCGTAGGCCGAGCAGATGGCGGATGCTACGTTTCAGCCCAATCCTGAGCATAAACTCAGGTTCCAGTAAGGGTGTGAGGGTTGAGGTTCATGGCTCAGTGCGCGTAAGCTTTCGGGCTTCAGGGTTTAGGGCTTGCGGATTTGGGTTTCAGGCCTCGGCGCTTTGGGGACCTGTGCATTTGCTGCTGGGCTAAAAGCTGAGGATTCTGAAGGAATCTAGTGCATGGGCTTAGGTCAGGGGGTGGGGGGGGGGGCGTTCTACTATAGGTATGTCGATATATTGATATGATATGTAGATGTATATACATAACAGTTATGCACCATCCATATACATATTATCTACATATTATCTATACATATATATATATATATATATATGTGGGTGTTGTTGAGTTGGGGATGTTCGACCCTGTGCCCTCGAAGCCTGAGCCATAAGCCATGGAGGGCTTCATCCTGATCTCTTCCAGACCTTAGACCGATCGTAAGCCCTAAACCCTAAAGCCCTAAACCCTTACTTGACAACAGTACTCCATGCCCTGAATCCGTGAAGCGGAGCGAAGCGTTCAAGTTGGGTAGTCGTCATACCCCTTCCTGCAGTTGCTTCGGATAAGAACAAGCAGCCGCAGTAATCACGCCGGCTTGCGGTTTAAAGTTTTCGGGCATTGTAGGGTTCATGAAAGAACGCTACTGGCGCAGGTCGTGGTAGTAGGAGTAGTGCTACTTTCTAAATCAAGCCTGCCAAGTCCAAAATTATGTGCAAAAGCCCCCCACACCCCTCCTCCCCGCCTGTGGTATCCCGCCTTCTCTGCATGCGGTCATGCCCCCTTCCCTGTGGAAAGGCTTTAGCCTTGAGGGCTTCACGGAGCGGGGCATTTCTTCTAGCCGCAGCCAACGTCCTCTCATCTCTCATATTTGATGGGCGAAGGAGCGCAGATGCGAGGGCTTGGGAGACCAAGCTCTAACCCTACGCAAGCAAGCACATGACCTTAATGTACGACAGAGAGCGAGTAATTATTAAGGGTATTATAAACATACACTCTCCTACATTCATATTACAGTACGTGCATGCTCGTATGCATGCATACATACATGAACAGTCGGCTCTGATGAGCACGTAAGGTCAGCCTGGCCCAACCTCGAGTTGTAGCTCCAGGAGACAGGCAAAGCTGTCTTGCGGTCAAAGACAAAGGTCTGCAGTAGGAGGTTATTCGATCATACCATGATCTCGTTGGGAAGTAGCAGCATTGTAAACGGACACGTTGATATTTACATGTTTTGTACATTGCTATGTTTGGCAGCTTCCTCGGGTTTAGGACTTGGCGTTTAGGCTAATCTTATGCTTTCTTTCATTTTTTCGCAAGGACTTTCGGGAGCTTTGCCCCCATGTAGGTCTGAGCTTTTTCCTAGTTCGTCGCCAGCCACGAGCCTAGAGCGTCAGAAGGTTTTACAGACCATCAAGATAGATCGAATCCTAATACGAAACATTAGAATCCTTATTGCAAGGACCCCCGATAAGGTAACCCCAGCATTCTGAAGCCCTGGTTTGTGGTATGGCGGGAGGGAAGTGACGAAGCCTGCATGACGATTTGCAATGAGATGGTCAGCGAAATTTGAGGGGGCTGTTCCGGACGTCTAGGGCTTAAGATTTAGCTCTGTTTGGGACGGGGTTGTTCTGAACCTTACCGATTGGAGTTCGGCACAACAAGCTCATCCAGCCTGGATCCCGGTATTGAACAGCCCAGCTTGCTGAATCAGCAGGCAAGCATACATCAGTAAAACCTGGAATGCCAATGGCACAAAGGCATGAGTACCCGGCCCTACGCCGTAATCACTGAAACCCCAAACCATAAGCCTTAAATCCCCTGGACCTGCACCTCTGCAGGATTCCTTTCGTCCTCGCGTTCGAAGAGTTTGAGCTGATGGCCCGTGTGGCCTTCGAGTGCGGAGAAATCAAGAACACCGGGTACCGTTCCGTCTCGGTGCAGGCTTCAGGTAGCAGGATATTAGTGGTTAGGGTTTATCCTGAACCTTGAGTTTAGGTTTAGGTATTTGAGACTGATTTTGATTTCGGGGTTTCGGGACTCCAGGGTGTGGGGATCAAGCAATACCAGCAATACCCCATCGCTTTAAATAACTTGTAACAAATCGGAATCGATCGAACCGGTAGATTGCATCCATGCCTATACAGGTCGGTCCGGAAGGAATTGGATGAAGCTACCAACGTCGATCGGTTCGGTTCGGTGTCGGTGTTGGGATTCGAGCCCAACAGCAGAAGCAGTAGAGGAGGCAGAAGCAGAACAGGAGCAGAGGAGGCAGCATCAGCAGAAAAGGCAGTGGCAGACAACAGCAAAAGCAATAGAAGCGGCAGAAGCAGCAGGGGATGAGGAGGACGAGAGGAGGCGAGGAGGAGCAGAGGGCATGGCTGGAGTTTTTATGTCGGAAGACTTGGAGCTTTCGGGAGGGCTGGAGGGGCTGGTCGGGGTTTAGGGTTTAGGGTTTAGGGCTGGTCGGAGAGGGCTGGTTTGGAGGGGTGGAGGGCTGAAGTGGATGACTGGTGGGTTTGCGATACTGTAATGTTTTTCGGTGCGCTGCGATGTCGCTACTTTGGTTTAGGGATACCTTGCGGTTCCATACCGATGTGGTTTCGATATCGATAAAAGTATTGTTGAAACATTCTTGTAATAGCACAATTAGCATAATATCGTATAGTATAGTACAGCATAAAACAATATAATATAATATGGTATAGTGTACATCCCGGCTTCTGTTGAGCGGATCTGGAATCTATGCGCAGAGACCACAGAGCAGCCATGGGCAGCCTGCAACAAACGACGGGCGCCGGAAGCAACAGGGAATGCGACATTCAGCACAGCTTGAAACGGCCTATCTGATCAAATCCCAATGAGGCCTTAGGGACCCTAATGAAACCAGGCCCCTCGCGATCTCACAGGTGATTTATAAGTTTTTCTAAGAGACAAGCCGGTGGCCAGATTTTCCTTGAAAGCAGCCGCATCTCCAAGTCCGTCAGAATCGAGTCATGCATCCATGCAAGCCCGGACTCCTCTATCCCAAGGCCCTGCAACCCGACACAGCCCGGGCCCGAAACCTCAAAGAAGGTTGCGATAGTGCCACCGTTGTTTGTGTTTGCAAAGGGTTTGCAGATGATAATGGGGGGTGGAGCATTGTAAGATGTATATAGTGCGCTCATCGACTCTGCACGGCCAACCCCTGATGTGCAAGCTGAGGGCTCATCCGCAAACAGGTTGTCCCTAAACCCTTAAGCCGCAGGGAGATGTAGTTGTGACTCAGCACGTGGGTTGCTGGAAGCATGCCACTGTTGTTCTTTGCGGTGGCATCCACCTCTACGGAGCATCCTTCCCAGGACCCCTGTGCTTCGGTTGCAGGATTTGGATTTTTGGGCCTAGGCCTAGGCTTTCGGGGTTTCGAAAACGTTGGCGTGCAATTTGGGAGTGCTGTTCAAAGGATAAAGGATATTCCGTCAGCACAGCTTCTAGCTGGTTGTCCGTGGGTGGCGATGTGTCCAGGTGACCTGTTGCCCGAAGCCCTGGGCATGAGTGCGGAATCCAGACCCAAGTCCGACTACTTCGGGAGCTAGCCGATCTCGGAAAAGCATACTAACAGCATTGCTAGCGTTTCTTTCCCTGAACTTTAGACGAAAGCTTTCCTCCCTGTAGACACGGTTTTGGATAACATTGCTTCCGTTCCAGGCAGGGATCACCTCCCTGCCCCTAGCGCTACAACGGGAGCCCTAAACCTCAGGGAAAAAGAACACGTAAGCAGAAAAAAGTTGATGCCGGGTCCCCCGTTGTAGGGGTAGCTAAAACTTTATCCCTAAATCCTTGAAGCTCAGGCTCCAGTCTGGCGTTGCACCCTGGATCCGGCGGTTGGACGTCCGCACGCGCCTGCACCTACCCACAGGAACTAATTCCGAAACTATTTCAAAGAACTGAATTACCTTAGCGATGCTCGATACTCCTCGTTTTTCAAAGGCTTGAAGCTGGAGATTCTTCTGCTAGCAGGCGCAGATTCTGCTTAGCTCCATCCCGAAGCCCTTTACACCCATGGTCTTCGTCTCACATCCCCCTCCTGAGACCCTGACCGCTAGAACTCCAGCAGCAACTGCCATTGCAGCTTGAACATGCTTTAGCATGCTTCCCCTACAGGCCCTACAGCTTAACTCCACAACCTATGAGAAGGGGCCGACATGTCAGCGCCCAAACTCGAAAATTTGCAAGTGCAAGACTCGTCTTGGCTTCAACATGGAAAAGAGATCAAACATCTGCCTTTTTCGAAACACACCGGACTTGAACAGAGGAGATCTTGCTGCAGCTGCCACGAGGTGCCGAAATTCACGAAGTTGAGGCCGGGAGCGACAGTATCAAATACCAGACCCGTCCCGTTTGAAGGAGGCTTCAGGGTGTTTGCAAGGTGTTGTGAAGGTTTAGAGTTTAGAGTCAAGTGCGTATGGTTTACCTTCAAGGGCCAAAACCTACCTTATTCAAGGTCAAGATGCATTCTACATAGGGGTGCAATCCAAGACCCTACCAGAAATTAGGGTATGGTGATGTTGTGTGGATCCTTAAACCCTCAATGGAAAAGCAAAAAAGCCCGAAGTTCCAAACCCTAAACCTTCAGATGGAACCTTGGGCTGTAAAGTTCTCAACCCTAAACCCTAAACCCTAAACCCTAAACCTAAACTCCAAGTCGCAAGCATCCTTCAAGTCTTGTGCCTACCCATAGGCCCCATAGTAGTTCCTTTTTTGGGATGACCTTATAGGATTCTAAATATGAACCCCAAAAAGGAACTACTTTGGGGCCTATGGGTAACCTCATCGAAAGATCTTTTCGTAGAGCCGGAGCCTTTTCGAAGCTGTGGCCCCAAGCGCCTTGCAGAATTTGCGGTTTAGGGTTTTCGGTCGCGGCGCTGGGGTCCCAGAGGGCTCCTATGTTGAAGAGCTTAAGCATCCCTGTGCCTCTTCGGGGCCTTATTATAACCGTAATGTGCTTCCCGCAAACCCCATTCCCATTTTAAAGTGTGGTCAGGTAGCAGCCCCCTTTCCTCTGGCACCACGCGCCGTGGACGTTTTCCTGAGCGCCGGAAGTCGCGAGGTGGGTTTCGGGTTTAGGGTTTTCTGTCTTGCCGAGAATTGAGCAGCAAGGCACTGGACTAGAGAGGTCTGAATGGCTCCTAACACTATCCTGCTATGGCTATGGTCCCGATAGAGTTATACTACACATAATACTAGAAGACCGCGTTCCAATCTCTCTTGGGGTTCCTACATAAGACCTTACAGTATGGAGTTGAGATTTTTATTATTCCTAGGTTTCGTGTCGGGATCTTTCTGGGTGAGCCCTTAAGGCCGCGGATGAAGAGAGGTCAGCACGTTGGGGTGTCATCGTGGTCAGGTTAGGTTACGGATACGACTCTCGCGTCAGAGACGACGCTTGACTCCAACAAAAACCCCGGAAGCAGCAATCCTGAACCTGACGTTCCTAAACCCTACAAAAAAAACACCTAAAACCCCCAAAAAACACCCTAAACCCTACAAAAAAAAAATTAGGATCGGTTGGCCGGCAATCCAAACTTTCAGCACGTTTGCAGCTTGGAGCTCCGAGGCCCGGGGCTCTGGGCGAGCGCAGGTTTTAGAATAAGCAGTTCCCTATGATCCATAACAATGATAGAGCAGCGGTAGCCTAGTAATAGTAGTAGTAGTAGTAGTAGCCTTCATCATCATACGGTTAAGGGTTTGGGGCCTGGGGTTTAGAGTTCAGGCTTGGACAAGGAACTTTGGAAGTAGCGGTAGGCTGAGGGCTTTCGTTTTCGGATTTATGTTTCGGCATTTGGTTTGGGCCGTAGTAGTACTAGTAGTAGTAGTAGTAGTAGTAGCAGCAGCAGCAGGAGTAGTAGCAGTAGTAGCAGTAGTAGCAGTAGTAGCAGTAGTAGCAGTAGTAGCAGCAGTAGTAGTAGTAGTAGTATGGTAGTAGTAGTAGTAGTAGTAGTAGTCGTAGTCGTCGTAGTAGTAGTAGTAGTTGTAGTAGTCGTCGTAGTAGTTAGTGGTAGGAGCAGCAGCTGGAGGAGTAGTAGTAGTAGCAGCAGTAGTAGTAGTATTAGTAGTACCACTACCGCTACGGCTACCAGTACGACTACCACTACGACTTTAGGACTACGACTACGACGACTACTACTGCTGCTACTACTACGACTACGACAACAACAACTAGTACTACTACTCCTACGCCCACCCCCACTCCTACTCCTACTCCTACTCCTGCTACTACTACGACGACGACTACTGCTGCTACTACTCCTACTCCTCCTACTCCAACTCCTACTCCTACTCCTCCTCCTCCTCCTCCTACTCCTACTCCTACTCCTACTCCTACTACTCCTCCTCCTCCACCTCCTGGCTACTACTACTACTACTACGGTCGAACTTTATGTTTAGAAAACTACATCTCTGCACCAGAGTCTCAGACATTTCTTAATCGAGGGTAGCCGTTAAGAAATTCCAGGAGTTCATGAGAGTCTCAGGACCTTTCTTGTTTGACACATGGGGGGCTTGAGCCGCTTTGGTAACAGCAACAGTAGCCTGCTCGTTACGCTACCGCATCCAGTCTAAATCGAAATCTTATGATTGCCCATAGAGGTTTTCTCATTCGTTTGAACTTTTGGAGCACCCAAGCTAGCGAGCTTTCAGGCTTCCGCAAGCTTCCAACCCCTCCTGCCCAAGCCTAGAAAGTTCAAACGCGCGATTTTTGGAGTCTTCAGGCCCCGGAAAGCTCGAAAATCGCGCGATTGAACTTTTGGAGCGCCCAAGCCCTTTCCGGCTTCCCTAAAAAAGCTTTCAGGCCTCCGCAAGCTTCCAACCCCTCCTGCCCAGGCCTAAAAAGTTCAAACGCGCGATTTTTGGAGTTTTCAGGCCCCGAAAAGCTCGAAAATCGCGCGTTTGAACTTTTGGAGCGCGCAAGCCCTTTCCGGGCTTGCCTAAGCGAGCTTTCAGGCCTCCGCAAGCTTCCACAACCCCTCCTACCCAGGCCTAAAAAGTTCAATCGCGCGATTTTTGGAGTTTTCAGCCCCCGAAAAGTTCGAAAATCGCGCGATTGAACTTTTGGAGCGCCCAAGCCCTTTCCGGGCTTGCCTAAGCGAGCTTTCAGGCCTCCGCAAGCTTCCAACCCCTCCTGCAAAGCCTAAAAAGTTCAAACGCTCGATTTTTGGAGTTTTCAGGCCCCTGAAAAGCTCAAAATTCGCGCGTGCGAACTTTTTGAGCGCCCAAGCCCTTTCCGGGCTTGCCTAAGCGAGCTTTCAGGCCTCCGCAAGCTTCCAACCCCTCCTGCCCAAGCCTAAAAAACTCAAACGCGTGATTTTTGGAGTTTTCAGACCCCGAAAAGCTCAAGAGCCCCGGACGAGACTCTCAAATAATTTTTGTTGGCGTGCACCAGAGTCGCATGTCTTGTTTGATAAAATTTCTTAACATACCCGTTCACCGTACTACTACTACTACTACTGCTACTACTCCTACTCCGATTCCTACTCCTCCTACTCCTTCTTCTCCTCCTGCTCCTACTCTTACTCCGACTCTTACTCCTACTCCTACTCCTACTACGTCTACTTCCTACTACTACTACTACTACTCTACTACTACTACTACTACTACTACTACTACTACTACTACAGCTACTACTACGGCTACAATTACTACTCCTACTACTACTACTACTACTACTACTACTACTACGGCTACTGCTACTGCTACTACTACTACTACTACTACTACTACTACTACTACTCCTACTCCGGCGACTACTACTGCCGCTTCTACGATGGGTACTACCGGATGCTACCGGCAGAAGTGATCCTGGTGGTGGTGCTTTCAACACGCCAGTGTCTGTTGCAAAAACGATATGTTGTGAAACATATGACCCAAGACAACCAGCAGTGTACGACGGGACTGCAGGTGTGCTGGCAATCCGACGTGCCATGGTGAAATACTACTACTGCGACATGCAGGGTACATACAGCATGTCACTGTCGTCGAAGTCTCAATAGCGATGTGCACGGCTTCCATAGCTGGTACACTCCACTGCTACACCCCCTTCAACTTTGGCTATGTTGAAGCGTAGGTGCAGGCTTGATCGCAGAGTGAAGGCCGACGGAATAGCACAGCTATGGTATGTTTGCATAGGTTACGCATGTTACAACATGCTATCATGCTGTTTTGTGTCATGGCTATTCGCATGTCATTATGTTTCTAGGCGCAGTTATGTTTTGTGCCTTACAGTGGCAGTCTTTTTCAGTTGCTGGGCGACGCCCTAACCACACCTGTATATACACACACACGCACACGCAAAAACAAGTGTCACGCATCACACCACACTGCACTGCCGCTACCTGGGATGGTTACGCTACTATATTACCTGGTGAAATATCATGTTGAAACCTACATCAAAAACGTCCATGCCCTTGTCCAACACTAAACCGTTTAGTGTTGGGACAAACGGAGCCTGGCTAAGCCACGGTCCCAAACACCAGCCGCTGTTTGAGAGGGGTTGGGAGCAAGCCCTCTCGATTGCTGAAGGCCCGGGGCTTCCGCATACTTGACCCGTGAATCGTGGATGTTGGAGTTCAGGCTCTTCAGCGGTGTTGCATTCAAGCATTGCGCAATGGCTCTTTCGAAATTTGGGTTCTGAAGTTTGGTCTCTTGGGTTTGGCAAGCCTTGAATCCATTTTCACTGTCATGCAGAGTTCGACGAGCTGATGCAAGCAGAGTGTGGAGAAGCGCTAAAGGTGAGCCAACGACTTCGGGTCATGGATGAAAACCTAGTCGCTTTGATTGCAGCTGAAGGAACGACCGTAGTGCTTGCAGCGAAAGCGCCCCTCGAAAGCGATTGCTGTGAATGCATCAAAGACTTGGAATCGGTTGAGTATCTAGGGTTGGGGCCGCAAACCCGCGACATGCCCTGCTAAAGAGGCCGTGAAAGGTTGCCAGAGCCCCGGAATCTAAGTCTCCAGAATTCACTATTTGGGGGTCCGGTGGTTTCGAAGCAGGTCCTCGTAGCGGGCTGAACGTCATTATCCATTACTCTTCGTGCTCAACCCGAACCCTCCGTATCTGCTACAAGCACCCGAAACCACTACGTTACTACTTGGAGCACATGGTGAAACCTGCGAGTGCAGGCCAAGCACAAGTTCTTTGGCCTTTGCACCGGCCAGGTCGGAGAATGATTATTACATGTGCATATCACGGCTTGGAAGTTTGCGGTGCCTACGCGTCTGCATGCGCATCTGGCGATCGTTTTCTCCATGTTGCGATTACCTATCTGCAGATGAGTAAAGGTAACACTCCTACCGCCTCGCTGACGCAGGCTTAGGGTTTATAGGGGTTAGGTTTTAGGGTGCGTGTCTCTACAGACGGAATTCTTGGCCTAGACTTTAGGCCAGCCCCTGTAAGCTTGAAAGCCTGTCAGGTCTGTTGCTCCATGAGCTGAGTCGGATTTGTGATTGAGTGTGCACGGCGAGCAGTGATGTGGTGTGTTTGCGTATGTGTATGTGTGTATATATATGCCCTCCATCTTAGGATCTTGTCTCATTGGGGCCAGAACGTCGAGCTGCGAAAACCTGAAGCCGTTGCCGTCATCGTCATGCGCCACCGCCACCGCCATCGCCGCCACCACCACCACCACCACCGCCACCACCAGGAGCAGCACCAGCACCAACGCTACCACCGAAAGAAGGTAGTCACCACGAAGACGTGAGGTCAGGTTGCTGATCCACGAGCCTGTTGCAACCGGCTCCGAGAACCCTTACAAGCAGGCGAGCTTTCTTGAGAGTGGTAAATTTGGGGAGGTATTTACGCGTTTGAGGTTGTATCGGCTGGAGGCTTTGCCGGCTTTGCATGCTGGGGACTGTTGTGTCACTGCTGTCCTTCAATTCCTGGAGCTCCGTTCAGCGCTGCCTTGGGCAGATCTCCAGTTGGAGTGAGAGCGAGCGCTCAGTCATTGCAGAAGTAGAACTTTCAGTGGGGATCTTCATCGCGGGGTTCGTACCTTTTCTTGTGGTCCGTTATTCCAAAGATTCACATGCATACAAGCATACAGACATACATACGTACGTACATACATGCATACATACATAACACCAATCCTCCATCCTTCATCCGGCGAAAAGCTTTCGACAACACCTACAGCCTTGCTCGCAGGTCGCTCTTGCAACTGTAGACCTATGGGGCTACGAGGAGCCCGAAGGTGTGTCAAAGCGACACTTGAAGCAGCAATGTTTGTGAGGCTAGCCTGAAGGATTTCTGGATTTGGGGATGTGGAAGTTTCCATAAATTGGGCATCATTTGTTTTGATCCGTAGAACAGGGATCCTGTTACATAGGGGCCAATGGCTCCATATTAGGGTTCTTCAATTTCGGAAACTCCTTTGTGGGATTTAGGACAATATGTAATATAGGGTATTCATATCCCCTTATGGTCCTGTATAACTATAACCCGCCAAGACGGTTCAGGCTCAGAGTTAGGGGGGTAACAGGATTGAAGGCATAGGATGTAAGGTATTATGTTGTTGTAGGGAAATGGTCCCTGGAAGGTCCTGGGAGTTTTCAAGCGAAAGCGCGGAAGCCTCAAGGGGGAGCCGCGAGGATGTCCTTCCGGAGACCTCCGGGCCACTGCCGCTGGCGCCTGGGCCGACTTGACGGGTTACGGCGTTTGCGACGGTTAGGCCCCAAAACCCTGTTCTAATTACTATATTCAACTCTTACAGTAGCCCTTATAGTAGCCCTTATCCCCAAACCCTAAACCCATAAACCTTAAACCCTAAAGCTTTGGGTCGGCTCTCGAGCATGCTGTGTTGAAGGCATAGCGGAGAGCGCATAGTTTTCATGTCGTGGTTTGTCGAACAAAGCTCTTCTATAAGGGCTACTATACTATAAGAGTTTAATATAGGGGCCTTAATAATTAGAATAGGGTTTTGGGGCCCATTATTTAAGTCTCCGATTTAACTTGGACCCCTGTGTTGTTGGCCTTCGTGGCTTTTGGGTCACGTGGCGGGGGGGGAGGGCAAGATCCAAATTGGTTAGATATTTTTTAAGCCTAGCTGTTGCGGCATTCAGTAAAGACTCCAACGCGAAACTCCTCGTGTTCAATCGCGGTCAACCAGCCCAAAACGAAAACCAGAACAGGGAGAGATCCAAGCCCATGAGCCCAGAAAGGGACCGAATAACACCAAGGTCCCAAGCCGGACAATAAACAACGACAGACCGAGCCAACAAACGCATGCTCAGCCGCTTGATTACAGAGCTGTCCCGAGGGCCACACTATGACATGCTGCAAGTCAATCTCGATCGAGTTGCGACATGGACAGGACATTTTGTCAATGTGGCGACGCGAAGTCAGAATCGCATATCTCGACAATGCTACGTGACCAGGATCGGCTAAGCCATCCCGGTGCAGAGAAGAAGGTAGGGACAGAAAGAACTTCACATTGCCGACTCCCCAGACCGCACAAGAACGAGTCTGCCGGGTCGCAGTCAAAGCTCTGTGCCGATATCAAGGTGACTCATAAATTGTAGTCAGTTGCAGCAGCAACAGCAACAACACCAGCAAGAACAATAACAAGGATAACATTTAGGGGTTGAAGCTTAGATTCTACCGCCTCTCGTCTAGGGTTGGCTGTAGAGCCACACATTCCAGGAGACGTGCCCCAGATACTCTCAGCAGCCGCGACACCTACGAGAGGCAAAAACACCTCTAAAGCTAGCCACCTCCAAACATAAACAGTTCCAGCTTGGATCCTACCACCTTCAAACAGTCAGAGGTGTGTCCTTAGTCCGTCATCAGCTTGTGATATCTCAAGGCATATAGGGGTATTCGGGTCTGAACTTCTGTCTCTGTGTGTGTGTTTTTGTGTGTGCGTGTGTCCCCGCGTGCTTCGCGCAATATGATCGAGATATTTAGCAAACTCACCTACTCTCGCGATCCCCTAAGCCTCAGAATTCCTGAATCCTACCTGCCTCAAGGGAAGGCCTTAAATCCCTAGAAGTTCTCCAAACAAGTTTGAACGCTGATAGCCCAACAACAAAGAACACCTGAGTCCACAAGAAGATGAAAAGATCTTCAAAGTCACGCTGGCTCTGGAACCTTGAGTCAAACTTTTCGGCCCCGTAAAATTCAGAGGAGGCAGTTGGGAAAGCTGAAAGCCCTCGAAGCCGAGACTTCAGGATCTGGGGGAGCATCACGAGGACATTGCTTCCGTGCTCATGGAGTTGGGTGTTCCCCTGAACCTGGTCCCAGCACTCTGGTCTGCTTTAGGGCTGAAGGTAGCATGGGTAGTTTATTAAAAGTATGGGATTGGGGGTCCGTGATTATGTAGGTGCTTTGTCTATTCGGATTCAACTTTTGGGCTATACATTTATGTCTTGCTATGATAGCACTCCAAAGACAGAAAGGGAAACACGTGCCTCAAACCCTAAGCATGAACACCCAAACGAACGTATATTCCTTCAAGCCCGAAAGGTTTGTTGCTGCTAGTTGAAGATTTGAGTGGGTTGGGGATTGGACATTGATTTGAGGCCTCAGGTCGTCAGCTTGGTTCCTGCTTCCATAAAGTGCAGAGAAGACTAAACCTGAAACTTCCGCCTGAACCCTGATCAAAGCCCTCATCCCTAAACCCCCTACCCTGAAATCCCCAAACACCAAAAACCCGAGCCACTCTGAGCAAGGTCTCAGGCGGCTTGCAGCCCACAGTCCACGCCGATGCAGCGACGTGTCCCGGCTCTCGGTATTTGGGGTTGGGTTTGGTTTAGGGCTTAGGGTACGGTATGCAGGCTTCTGTTCCTTTGAGGTGCTGGATTGAGGGTTTAGGGCCAGGGTGTTGCTTTCGGGTTGCTCATAGCGGTGTCGGAATGAGACTTCACCACCGCTGACTCTACCCATGCTTCTCATCGAATGCTTTTCTATGGGGTTCGGAAATTCGCGATTTGGCACCAAAAACCGAACATGCGCAAACTGGCGTGAACCCGAAACAGTGACTTCTTCACATACCTTTCCATCACTTCGAGTGGAATCGGTGGGGTTTGTCTCTCGGAGGAATCTGTTGCAGCGAGGGTCAGCCATTCCGGCGAAGGGTTCACAGTGGGGCTCGAGGTTCCTTTGATGCACGAACTCAAGTTAGGGCCAGGACCCAGGAGCTTAGGCTTGAGGGTCAATCCTGCAAGCCAGATCTCAGTCTAAACTGAGCTCCTCTTCTCAAGTTCCTCTTGTTGCGGACGACAATGGACGTTGGGTTTTGTGCAAGGTCCCCTGCACGGGTTCGGAGTTTTAGCTATAGGATTTTAGGACTGCCTCGGCCCCAGCACACATTGCACTTTCGTGCAAAGTGCTACTGCCGGAACAGCACATTGAATCTCTGAGGGTGTCGAATGCTTTGCTGTGCTTTTCCATTCACATTGCCAGGCGTTGAAACCCTCTACACTTCATCAGTTCAACGTTTCGTTTTCGTGCTTCCGCTGGAAGACTTAGTCTCACCCACTACTCAAGAAGACGAAGAGGAAGAATTACGTCTAGTCCAGCTCTTGCTGTGCATGTTTCCTGCGCTCGCAGGCATAGAACATAAGGGCTCTCCGAGTGTCCGAATGCCTGCTGCCCAAAGAACTCTGAAGCCCAAGACTCGAAGAAAGGTGTTCTCTCATTCGTGAGCTTCGGGACAAAGAAGACCAGCTCATCCGAGAGAGACTTGGACTATCGTTACTGGTTTTGGGTTCAGCTCCAGGGGATTGGGGTTGAGAGTTTAGGTGCAAGGATTTCGGTGCAGCACGTGTGCTCTTTCAGCAGCCCTGCCTGCTTCCTCGGCTTTTTATAGACGGGCCGAAGCTGTGAGAAAGACGCTCCCATCAACCGAGACTTGCCTCTCGATGGCATAACTCCAGAATGTCACGAAGCCCAAGCTCTCCCGGCTCTCTCTGTGGATTCCGCGTCCACAACCTAAACACCCTCAACAGCCTCGAACGCAAGGAGCAAGTTCGGGGAGGCTCAGAAAGTCGCCCAGCACGCGCAGCAGCTTGATGCGACTCGACCAGATGGGTGTTCCACGACAGTTAGGAGAGTTCGAAGTTCGAAGTGTTCTGATGCGTTGTTGGGGACGTGGGCTTGATAAGGGTCTCGTAGGGCTTTCATAACTGAGCCTGAATGAGCATGATGAACAAGTTCCGCCCTTTGGACTCGGGGCCGTCTCTTGGGCCTTGTGCCTTGGAACTTGGAAGTTTTCATGGTTTCTTTGCTTAAGGCTTCAAGCCCTCTGGGTGGAGGTTCGACGTCAGACAAGTTCACTGCAGCAATTACCTCCAAACGTGTTACGTATGTGCTTACACGGCGGTTTCGCTGACGCTAAAGTGTTGGAGCTCCGAGTCCACAGGTTTCGATCCTTCGAGGTGGTCTGGGGGTGCTCGGCGGGAGGTATCCTTAGCGAAGGGGTCCAGAGGGGGCTCCTGTTGTTTCTGAAACATCCATGTATGTGCCATCTTGCTTCATCGCGTCAACAAGCAAGCGGAAGCCTGTGATCGACAAACAACACACTGTGGCAGTTCATTCATAGCAAGAACAGCGATCGCGACGGCACAGGCAATGGCCAGAGCGATGGCTGCAGAAGTAGCAGCGACACAATAGGAACTGTTATTAAACGACTCTCTCCAGAGTAACCCTACACCCCAAACTTGTTGAATTTCATCATAGTAGGATAATGGAGATTGTTGGAGTATCTGCTATTTCTCCCTGAAGCCTTAACCCGAAAAGAGCACGAAGGCGCTTGGGCAGGAGCTTCAAAGTTTGCTGGAGAAGCGGGAGATTCTTTCCGCCTCTCGAGATCTGAGAGGTCTGGAGCCTCTGGCACCATTTAGCCGAAGAGCTTTTCCACGGCTTAGCTTCTTGTGTTCCAGGGTCTGGATTTATTGTCTATGGCTTGAAACTTAGAGTTTGATCACAAGTACAGGTTTCTCGTTTGGGGTCCCTCAAATCCAAACCCTAGCCAAGGCTACATTTCTGAGCACGAGTCGTGGTCTGGCTGAACTTCCGGTTTGGCAAGGTTGAGGGTCGTCGATTTGGGACTCTTCGACTATGGTTTCGGGGGTTGTAGGGCGAGGGCTTTACGTTTGGAGGTCAGAGGGGTCAGGATTCAGGGGTGATGGAGCAAAGTCTCAAAGAGAAAGCTCTTTTCTCGGGCTTTGAAGCTGCTTTTCTCACACGGACTCGAAGGATCTATGGGGCGGTGCTTGTTGAAATTATAAATCCTCTTACCGGCCACCTAAGCTTGCACCATGCCATGCCGAGTCTAGGCCCTAAGACCCTAAGCCCTAAAACCTTGAACCTTAAACTCCGAACACCGGCCGAGGAGCAATTGGCACCAGAAATCGCTGCCCTGGAGACAAAGCGGCTCCACACTGCAGCACTCTACGAGCTGCTCGGATGCCAAGAGTTTACGCTTTTCGGCTTGGGGGCCTTTAGGCTGCAAGCTCAGAGGCGTCCCATAGTAGGGTTCGCCACTCAGGGAAAAGTGCGTCGTGGGACGAAAATATCGTGCCCCATGCAGCTCCGCAGATTTCCGGCTTCAGGGCTCAAGGGCTGAGCTGAAGGGATCCAAGCTATGACGTGCTTGTGGCAGAGATTTTAGTAGAAAATTGAAAGTGGTCACCCGGATCCTTGAGTCCGTTGGCCTTTACAAGCCTCAGACATCAACGCTCGGAGCCATCAATGTCTGAGTCCAGTTGAAGATTCCATATGCTGGTTGAAGGCTTGTGGCTTGGAGTAGGCAGTATTGCTGCTTTCCGAAACTCTGAACACTGGAAACCACCGACAATCGCTTCGTGCCAGGACCGATTGGTGGATTTCTGCCATGTCGGCACGTTTCGGACAGGCTCGGCTCGGTTCGTACTGACTGTAATGTAGGCTTCATGTGTCGTGCTGAGGCTTGCGCACAACCCGCAATAGTGTGTAGGCTAGGAGTTCAAGCTATTCAAGCTTTCTGGGTTCAGGGCTTCGTCGGAAAGCTTGGAATGCCTACTTCTGATTCCTTGATCCAAACACCAAATCTTGGCCCTGCCCGAGCATGTCCGAAGTGGTTGCATGAAGCTTCCGAAGCATCCTTACAAATCGTTCGGAAACTAGTGGAGCTCCTGTGAAACGCTGTGTTGAATGCCGGGTATAATCGTATCCAGCCAGGGTAATCCCCCTCATCCCGCAAAAGAAGGCTCCCGAAAGACATCCAAATGCCAGGCCAAGGACGGTCTGGCCATACCCACACGGAGTGCGTTGACACCACGAAGCCTTGAGCGATTTGGCTTTATTAGAATGTTGCAGGCTCGCATCTGCAAAACCCCCGGTCCCCTGCAGGTTTCGAGGCTGTTGGATGCATGTGGTGCGATGTGGTGGGTTCCTACCCTGTGTGCCTATTCTATGCTTCTGGAACCCAAGCTCAACCCCCAAGAAAAAGCTCGTGAGGAGAGAGTGCGCTCGTCACAGCTTTTCAACGTTTCCATCTCCAAGCCCCAAATGCCTTCATTGGAGCCGGGAGTCCCGTGTAAAAACGAAACCCATAACATCCTTTCAGAGCCAAACACCTAGTGAACCTCACCCCAAGCGGCCCCAGTCCTTGAAGGCTCTCTGTGTCGGCGGTCTCCACCCCGGCAGCGCGCAGGGGCCCAAGTTCAAAACAGCTCTGGCGTTGTGTTACTCTTCAGTTCCTGTGACTGTTGCGTAGTTCCAGTGAAAGTATTGTATGAGGCTTCTAGAAGTGCTTTGCATCTGTTGAACTATTTTGGAGTCAAGGGTTCAGGTGTGATGGTCCCAAATGCAGTCTCGTGAAGAAGACATCGCATGCGAGGCAGTGAGTTTGCCTTCCAAGGGCCCGCATCACCCCGAACGTTTGCTCCGATCCTATCACCTACCGACAAGACTATGAACTCTCCATGCGGGATCGCAACTGCTGAACATTCGCGCCTCAAGGCCGTTTAGATGGTGGCACAAGAACTGATGGAAGGGAGCTTTCTTGGCGAGAGCCATGTTGTAATATAGTCGCCTAACATTAAACAGTAGTGCTGCGGGGAAAGTGAATCCACGCCTTCCCGTTGACGTTTGAGTTACAGCAGAGCCTTTGCCTCCAGTCCACAGCCGGTATATATTATGAACACGAGCTGCCATATTCTAAACCATGCATCAACAGTCACACCAGAACCTCGAGTTCCCTGCACCCCAGAACTTACAATCCCAAGAAACTACATAACCACAGGCCCAGATACCCGACAAACAGTAAAGCCCCTCAGCCCTTCAGACCCAAAGCCAAAAAACCCGGAAAAAGCTAAACCCTAAACTCCGACCCCAAACCCTAAAGCCCTAAAACCCCTAAGCCCCAAATCCTTAAGTTTAAACCGCGNCCCCCCCCCCCCCAATTCAGTAATGAGGATCCCATCTGGAGGACCCGCAGAGCGAAGCTTTGCAGGCAGGGCCGTTGTCGTCCCGAGGCCCTAAGCCCGAAGCAGGTGGATTTTAAGGCTCAGGGCTTTAGTTGTAAAGTTTGCGCATGGGGTTTAGGGATGCAGAGGTCGCAGATTGATGCTGTTGAAATAGGATTTATCGTGCAGGCTTTCAGAAATACCAGTTTGGTGAAAAGGGTACCTTAAGTACGAAGCTGCCACCGTTACAGTGATTCCCACTATCATCCTTGTTGCCTTTGAGGATTTAGGGCTTGGGGTTAGGGCTTAGGGCTTATGGTCTACTGCAGAGGTAAAGCATAGAGACAATTGCGGTTCTCTTCAAGGACACGGTCATATCATCTGCTTTCCAAGCAACGGAGTCATGCCGAGGAGACCGAGAGATGGCTGCGATAGAAGCCGCCGAACTCCCGAAACCCTATAAACACCTTGTGCAGTCCAAGAAACCGCCAGCCTCCTACCGCGGAGGTTGCCGCGGATCCAGCTCCAGCAAGTGAGGAGCCTCCAACGACGGACGGCTGAGCGAGCGAAAAAGCAAGTGCTGAAGGGCCATCAGTTTCTAATTCTAGATGCGAAACAAAGAGGATGGGCTGAAGGAGAGAGTAACCCCTCAAGTGTGATCTCATCCTCTTCTCGGAGTGTAGGATTTGGAGGGTCAAGTCGAGGTATGCTTATAATTAAAAAATAGTAGAAAAGAGTTTTGCCCCTTAAATAATTTTGTAAACGGCCTTTTTTTTAATTCTTCAAAAAAATATTATGAAGATTACTAAGAGTAAAAAGAATTTGTTCGCCAAATTTTCACAAAATTTCAAAAATAATATTTTTACAAAAATATTTTTTCCATAAAAACCTTCACGACAAATTTTCACACATAAATGTTTATGTCAAATATAGTAGAATGAAAGAGGTAAATTCTCGCGTCGTTATCTCATAAATTTGTTTAATCAATTTT
>BGNK01001770.1:105600-117739 GCA_003297005.1 Symbiodinium sp. clade A Y106
TTATAATTATAATATATTATTTCCAAATCTTTATTACTTGAATATTATTATTAATTTATTTTTAAATATCGTTTAAGAATTTTTGAAGTTGTTTTAATAAACTATTGAATGAATATTTGATATTATAATGTGTATATATAGCTTGGGTTTAGGTGAAGTAAAGAATATATTATTTAGAGGTTATAGATAAAAAATATTTCGAATGTGGTTGATATGTCTAGAAATTCTCTAAATAATATTTGTATTATAGGATTCTGACCTTCCATGTAAAGGATTATGGGGCGCGACTTTCGTTTCTTCGTTTCGTCTCTCTCGTTGTGGTTGTGCGTATTTTCACTCGTGTTTCGATATCGCCGCCGTGGTTTCGCGCGACTTCTCTTGCGTTGCGACGTTCCCGTTGTGGTTTCGCACGTATTCTAGCCTGCTATGGCCTCTTCAATCTGGGCGGGCCGTAACGGCGCACGCGGGGGGTTTTCGCGTGAGAATTCTCTTGCGTTTCGACGCTGCCGTTGTGGTTTCGCACAAATTCTTTTGTGTTGCGTTTCAAGGCAGCCGGCGTGGTTTCGCGCGAATTCCGTCTCTTTCTGGCTTCTTCTGGGGGGCCGCTTAGGTTGCGGGCCGCCACGGCGCGCGCGGTGGGTGGGGCGCGAACAATGTGGTTTCGCGCGAATTTCTGCGGTTTCGCGTGAATTCCCTTGTGTTTCGACGCTGCCGGTGTGGTTTCGCGCGAATTGCCTTGCGTTTCGACGCTCCCGCTACGATTTCGCGTGAATTCCGGCCTGCTCTGGCCTCTTCTGAGGGCCCGTTTCGGTTGCAGGCCGCAACGGCGCACGCGGTGCTTTCGACGCTCCTGCTGTGGTTTTCGCGCGAATTCCCTTGCGTTTCGACGCTCCTGCTGTGGCTTCGCGCGAAGTTTCGTGCGAATTCCCTTGTGTTTCGACGCTCCCGTTATGGTTTCGCGTAAATTCCAGCCTCTTCTGGCCTGCTCTGGCCTCTTCTGACCTCTTCTGGTCTCTTCCGAGGGCCCGCTTCGGTTGCGAGCCGCAACGGCGCACGCGGTGGGGCGGGGCCTTCGTTTCGATGCTCCCGCTATGGTTTCGTGCGAATTGCCTTGCGTTTCGACGCTCCCGCTGTGGTTTCGTGCGAATTCCCTTGTGTTTCGACGCTTTCGCTATGGTTTCGTGCAAATTCCGGCTTCCTCTAAGGCCTTCTTTGGCCTCGGACCGCTCAACGGCGCACGCTGCGATGGGGCGCGACCTTCGTTTCGACGCTCCCGTTGAGGTTTCGCTCGAATTCCCTTACGTTTCGATGCTCCCGCCGTGGTTTCGTGCGAATTCCTCTAAGACCCGGTTAGTTTATTTCCTGACTATTACCCATATCCTAAAATACAAACTATTAGTCTATTTGGGATAATCTATCTCCCAGGATATAGGCTATTTAAATAACCTAAGAGAAAAGATTATTTTAAAGAATAGACTATGATATCTTATATTTTGTTGAGCAGGAGCGGGCATCCTAAATTGCATTTGTTGGGATGAGTCTAAGTAGCGTTTCTCCGATCTCGGTGGTAGATTCTGGGCGGAATTAATGGCATGTTTTGCAAGACCTAAATAATATTTGTAAAATCTAAATAGTATTTCCCCGGTCCAAGTAATATGTGCCGGTCCGGGGTCAAATGAGTTTGTGAGCAGCATGGCAGAGTTTGCATGTTGTTCCGTTTCGGATTCCAGGATGAAAAGATAGCAAAAAGCGCAGGAGTATGGTATGCTATGCCAGAGGTGAGATCATATATCGTAGGGGGAACGATTTGTTACGGGCATCGGCGTGCGAATGCTATGAGATCACACATCATAGGGGGTACGATTTCTTACTAGCATCGGTATGTAAGTGTTGTGAGATCATATATCATATGGAATATGATTTGTGATGGGCATCGGTATTCGTATGTTGTGAGATCATATATCGCAGGGGGTACGATTTGTTACGGGCATCGGCGTGTGAATGTTGTGAGATCATACATCACAGGGGGTACGATTTGTTACGGGCATCGGCGTGAATATGATGTGAGATCACATATCACAGGGAGTACGATTTGTTACGGGCATCGGCGTGTATATGTTGTGAGATCACATATCATAGGGGAAACGATTTGTGACGGATATCGGCGTGTGAATATTGTGAGATCACTCATCAGATGGTGCGCCATGCTTGTATCCGGTCCGGGGTGAGAAGAGAAGGAAACCTTGTCCCTTTATCATGGGGGGTACGATTTGTTACGGGCATCGGCGTGTGTATGTTATGAGATCATATATCATCGAGGGTACGATTTGTTACGGGCATCGGCGTATGTATGTGGTGAGATCACATATCACAAGGGTACGATTTGTTACGCGCATCGGTGTGTATATGCTGTGAGATCACATATCATGGGGGGGTACGATTTGTTACGGGCATCGGTATATGTGTGTTGTGAGATCATATATCATATGGAATACGATTTGTGACGGGCATCGGTATTCGTATGTTGCGAGGTTACACATCACAGGGGGTATGATTTGTTATGGGCATCGGCGTGTGAATGTTGTGAGATCATATATCACAGGGGGTGCGATTTGTTACGGGCATCGGCGTGTGTGTGTGTGTGTGTTGTGAGATCATATATCATAGAGGGTACGATTTGTTACGGGCATCGGCGTGTGTATGTTGGGAGATGACACATCATAGGAGGTACGATTTGTGACGGACATCGGCGTGTGAATGTTATGAGATGACACATCATGGGGGGTACGATTTATTACGGGCAGCGGCGTGTGTGTGTGTGTGTTGTGAGATCACACATCACAGGGGATACGATTTGTTACGGGCAAGTGAGGCCGCTAGCTTGCACGCGCATTCCAATAATGCTGCATTCTTCCTCAGCGAGATTGCCTCTAGCGCCGAAAATAGTTCATTGCAGTTTCAATCTTTTGGATCCGTTTTGTTGCAAGTGCGCTGGCATGTTGTTGGTGCTGCGTACGCGCGTAGCCGGCCGTGCACGGCTCTGTAGGCCTGCTAGCTGCTGTAATTCTTGCCTGATACTTTTCACTTGCTTCAAAACGCTTTCATGTCGGGCTGCTCCGTGCTTCCGGGTTTTGCAACTTTCTGGATTCTACAAGCTGACTTCGGAGGAGCTGCAGCCATGCTAGCGGCCGGCTCGGCTCGACTGAGAACGCTGAGTTCCAGGCGTTCTTGGAACAGATCCCGACGTTCCCGGGTCCAGCGCGCCAGCAAGTTCAGGAGTGCTTTACCCACATCGTCTCCCAGGAGTGCGCGTCGTGCCTGGCGGAGGTGCGCCTCTTCTTGCGCGCCTATGCGATTTTCGTATCCAGTGCTCACGTCCAGAATACTCCAGCTGCCGTGCCGCCGTGCCAGCCCCGAGTGATGTCTCCCAGCTCATGCATGGGCTCTTACGTGATGTCCACCTGGCGATGCACCATACGGACATCGACATTGAGGAGGATCCCACTTGCTTCGACCACCTACGGAGTGCCCTTTTCGCTTGCTTGAACTTACTGCCATGTGCCGGAGATGAGGCCGAGACGCAAGCTGCCACTCCCTCCAACTTCCAAGTCTGTGGCGTGGACGCGCCGGTTGCCGATGCTGAGGACATATGGCCAATAATTTATTTTCGCAACTTGACTACTGCATATATTCTAGAATTCTCATGCATGTGCATCCACATCGAGCGTTACTTATGCTATCCTGCATGCTGACTGAGATGGCCTGAAGGTCTGGGCCGCGTTGACATATTATAGTAGCGACCGTCCGTACCACGTTTTTTTAAAAACGACACTTACCTTTGCGAGCTTGCTTCATCTGCATTGCCTTCAGTACCACTGGACAATTCGCTCCATTGTATCCGCCTGGCTGCAGGTCGACTCGACTCGGCTTTGGCTAACATCTCAGCCGCTACGCGTGATTCCGGCCTTTAGTGCAGGTAACCAGATCCTTATATAATCTGAGCTGTTACCGCCGGATGCATGCCAGCAACTCAGCCTGCCAGCGCCCCGCTCAGTGTCTGGCCCACGCAGAATTACATCCGTTTAGTGCACGGAATTTTCAGCCAGCCTTCAAGGAACTCGAGCGACTACTTAGATGTGTCAGCTTCCTGTGCACATTAGAAAATGTCGTCATGCGCCGGCAACGCGAGGGCTATTGGCCAGATGGGTGCGATAAACTTGCACGAGTCGCTCTTGGTGATAGACGCTATTGTCTTCGACATCACAGATTGAATGAAGGATAAGCGGATCGAGCAGCAGACCCAACGCCAGCAGTCCCGCGCCAGCGGCGATTGCCTGGAGCACGGCCGGCGATATTGGCGTGCTTGGATCTCGACCACTGGGATGACGCCGCAACGGCTACCTTGCGCCTCGGCGCAACGGATGTTCGATGCGAGTTATGCGGGTCCTGGAACTTCGTTGCCGAGCGTCCAAATATATGCTGCGACAATGGCAAATGTTCCCATCTGCCTAGCTTTCCGGACGCTCCGGACCTCATGCGGCGCTTGCTTCTGGGACGCGACCGCCGCTCGCGGCGATTCCACATATGCCTCCGGCATTATAACGCCGCGTTATCGTTCGTTTCTTTCGGCGCCAAGATATAAACTTTGGTAGGCAATCCGGGCAATCCCGCGCCCCCCGTCTGCATGGTCCATGGAGCTATTTATCATTATTCCCACCCGCTCTTTGCGCAGGAGGATGCCGCGGCCACGCGCGGCTGTATTTGTTCGATAGTACGCAGGCTACCGCGTACGTGCCGACCGGGACGAGTTTCTCGACGCAACGTTGCTCTCCGAGCTGGTGGAGATGCTGGAAGCATTCGCCAATCCATAAATTCGAGCCTATCGGCGAATGGGAAAACGCGCTCAGGACGCAGCCTCGGGGATCGGATTGCACATATACGGCGTAAGGTCGCAGAGTCCATGACATGCCTGCAACTTGTGCTTCTTGCGCCTAGGAAGTCGGGGATCGCGTGGCTTGGCCGCAAGTTGTTTCCCAGCAAGCCAAGCCGTAGTGGTGTTTTTGACCACATCCCGGCTCTATAGGTGCCTGAATTCCAGCTTGGCTTCGCGGCTGCCATGGACAGCGATAATGAACTGGCCGTCATCTTCGAGTCGCAGGATGGCGCTCCGGCCGGACCTCGCGATTTAGTGGTAGGGCCGAGGGACCCTACTACGCCCATTTTTCGTGTTTCGGAACGGAATGAACATGTCGATCCCATGACCTATCCCTTGATATTCCCCGCTGGAACGCCGGGGTGGTATGAGAACTTGCAGCATCGTGACCTGTTCCATACGGCGTGCTACACGCGCCTTACTCCTGCCCAATCCTATTCCCACCGCCTCATGATATACGATTGGGATCGTGTTTTGCCGCATGGAGCCGGGCAATTTTTCCAGCAATACATATTGGATGCCTATTGCCGAATGGAGACCATGCGGGTCGATTGGTGCCGCTGGCAATTGTTTTAGCATCTTTTTGTTTGATGCCGTTGTTTGCTTCCGCCAGGTTGGCACCCATGCTGCACCCTCCATCCCAAAATGATACTACCCACATCATTTTCAGGGAGTCCGCGGAACATATATAATCTGTACCTGGATGCAATCGCCATGGTCAGAAAGATGGGGTGTCCGGATTTCTTCATTACGTTCACCGCCAACCCTGCTTGGGATGAGATACGCGACAACTTGGGTCCGAACCAACGCGCAGCCGATCGGCCTGATCTGATTGCGCGTATATTCCATATCAAGTTGCAGGCCCTATTGGACGATCTAACCAAGGCCGGCGTGTTGTGCCGCGTTATTGCTTGGACTTGCGTAGTGGAATTTCAGAAGCGCGGCTTGCCCCACGCCCATATTCTCCTCATCGTGCATCCGGACGACAAGCCGCGCACGCCCGCTGACATCCATGCGCACACTTGCGCGGAGTTGCCGCAGAACGCAGATAGAAATCAAGGGGAACTCCGAGAGATTGTCGCCCGATACATGCTGCATGGCCCCTGTGGGGACCGCAACCCAGCCACGCCTTGCATGCAAACCGACGGTTGCAAAGCGCATTATCCTAAGGACTTTCGGGATGAGACGTGCGTGCTGGCAGACGCGTACCCGCTGTACAGGCGACGAGATACTGGCGCGGAGGTGATCAAGGGCAACTGCATCATGAATAATCGCGATGATGTGCTGTATTGTCCCTATCTGACCAAGAAATATGATGCTCACATTAATGTGGAGGTGGTCTCCAGCATCCGCTTGGTGAAGTACATGAACAAATATGATTACAAAGGACACGACCGAGCCAATGTAGATGTAGCCGATGCTGCCGATGAAATCAAAGCTCATATCGATGCCAGGTGGGTGGGCCCCTCTGAAGCTATGTGTCGCTTGCTCGAATTTCCCGTGCACGGCAGTTCACTCTCTACGCAGTGCTTGGCCGTACATCTACCCGGCGAGACCCGAATACTCTTCGAGGAGGGCGAGGAAGCTCAAGCAAATCGTGATGTACGGCGGCATCGCTGTACGATCACTGCGTGGTTCGAGTTAAATAACGCCGTGCACGATTCTGGCTCCGATCAGCTGGGTATACTTGCCACGCCCTACCACGACATTCCCAGCAAATGCGTTTGGGATCGCTCTGCTAGAGCGTGGAAAAAGCGTAGCCGGAGTGCTGCCAGCAAAATGATCGGGCGGCTAGCCAATGTAGCTCCAACGGAAGGCGAGCGGTACTATCTCTTCTTGCTTCTACTCGCGCAGCCGGGAGCCCGCGGTTTCGAAAATTTGCGGACAGTAGACGGCGAGCTCTTGCCTACCTCCCAAGCTGCAGCGACCACGTGCGGTCTATGTGATTCCGATGAGCACTACCATTCTGTGTTGCGCGATGTGCCTGCTGTGGCCACGGCCGTTTGAGCCCGGCGCTTCTTAGCAATGATTTTCACCTGCTGCGAGGTTGCCGACCCTTTTCACTTGTGGGATGTTTTCGCATTTGAACTTCGGGAAGACTTCCGTGTCTGGCATGCTGATGTTGTAGCCGAACAGCTCGCCTTACAGCACCTGCAAGAGTGCTTGGCAAGAAGTGGGAAAACTACCGCCGATTACGGACTGCCGTTGCCCCGGGCTTTTGATGCTGGTGCACACCGAACGCGCGAGTTGCGTGCGGAACGAAACTATGACTCCAGGCGCGAGGAACGCGAAGCTGCTTCCATGGCGGCTTTGATGCACGACTATCCCAAGCAATTCCACGCGTATCAAGAATTGGTGCGTGTGTTCGTCAACCGCGAACCTGCTATCTTCTTCGTGGATGGCCCCGGTGGCTCCGGCAAATCCTTCCAAAATAAGGCTTTCTTGCATTATGTTCGAGGATGTGGTGAGATTGCCGCGGCGTGCGCTTGGCCGCCACTTTGCTTCCGGGCGGGCGTACGTGCCACGCACGTTTTGCCTTCCCGGCGCCGCTGCCTCGGGAAGATGTACCGAGGTCGGTTACAGCCACGGGCCGAGGGCAGGTGTTGATACAGTGCTGCGCGGTCGTCTGGGACGAGGTTGGCACGGCTTCTGCTGCTGCCCTTGACGCGGCAGATGCGTGCATGAGCGATTTGAGACAATGTGACGAGCCGTTCGGAGGGGCATTGGTGCTTCTCGGAGGAGATCTTCGATAAACGCTACCGGTCATGGAACTGGCTTCGCGCGCTGAAATCGTCGCAGGAGCAGTTACGCAAAGCAAACTCTGGAAATCTGGCTGCGTTCGCCGATTGCGCCTTACCCAGAATCGTCGCGCGGCCTTGGATGAACCGTACCGTGCTTTCCTCCTCGAGGTCGGCGAAGGACGCGTGCCATATGACATGGATATTGGACCCTACTCCATTGCATTGCCTCCTCCAATGAGTTTGCCGGCGATGGCCCAGCGGGAGGACTTAATTCAGTTCGTCTGTGATGATATCTTGCCTGAGACGCGAGCTTGCGTGGAAGTGCCGAATGACGACAACATTCGGCGCTTAGCGTCGCGGTGTATTCGCACACCGCGGAACGATTGGTCAACACAACTCAACGAGTCCGTCCTCTCGAAATTTCCTGATGATACGGTCGTGGAATTGCAGGGGACTACGAACCTTCCGGGGCTACGGCCGAGGATTTGGCATCTTACCCGGCCGAGTACCTCCAATACTTCCGGGTCTGCCGCCGTCGACTTTACGTTTGTGTTCTGGCGCGTTGGTGATGCTGCTCCGCAATTTGTATTATGAAGATGGACTCTGTAATGGTACCAGATGTTTGGTCATCGCCATGTCTCCCCGAGTCTTGGATGTATTGGTGCTAACGGGCACTGGCAAGGGCAAGCGTGCTTTCTTGCCCCGAATTCCTATGAGCCCCGCGGAGCTTACATTGCCGGTAAAGATTGTTCGATACCAGTTTCCTGTTCGATTGGCCTGGACCACTACAATTAACAAGGCGCAAGGACAATCTTTATTGTGTTGGGACCTCGCTTTTTTTCTGTACTTTGTTTTCTTCAGGGTACCCGTTCTTCGCGTATCCACCCGGGCTCAGGTTGCGGTTTTTACTTGCCGCTGCCGGTGTTTGCTCATGGCCAGCTGTACGTCGCGCTCTCGCGCGTGGGAGGGAGCAACCATATTCGTGTCTTGGCTGATAATTGTTCCGGCCAAGGGCACCGTGAAGGGCAATTATTCACGAACTATGCGGTTTATCGTGAAGTGCTCTCACTTTGATGGTTGCCGTGGGCTCCTAGGCAAGTCGTCAGGTTGTAGCCGGCGTCTAATTACGTGTGCGGACGTTGCACCTTTGTCACACTGCTGCCTTTCCCTCGGTACGCAAAAGAGTCCGCGTGCTGCTTATAATTCTGGCTTCGGCCTTCGGCATGGCACTCTAGATGTAACTTGTCGCAAGGTGCTGTCATTTTGAGCTTGCCTTCTTCTTTGGGATGGCCGCCGTGACGGTTTAGGGTTTAGGGCTTAGACCTGGCGCTCTAATTTTCTACAAATTTAGAGACTTGGGCCGTCGTTGCCGGGATACTGCCGAGCTGCATGTTTCACCTGCAAACCGCTGCTGGAAGCAGCGGGTCAACTCTAGTTTTAATTGTTTTAATTATTTACATTATTTGAAATCCGGTGAATCTAGCCTGGACCACTTAGGAGGAAAGGGATTTTAAGTATTTTAAACTATTTCAATTTATGGGGCCACGAAATAATTAAAATATTTAAAATCCGTGGCTCCAGGAGCTGTGGAACCCGGATCCACAAGATTTGAAATAATAGAATAATCAAAATTGCCGCAAGGCAGGCACGAGCGCAGACGGTCTTAACCCTTCCTTTTATTACAACGGCCGGCAAACCAACGTCAAGAACTCCTGAGCTGTACAATTTCCCTCAGATTATGAGCTCTAAGAAGCCTGCCAACTACTGAAACTGCAAAGTATAACTGAGGCCTGGGGATTTCCTGCTTAAAGCCTGCAACCCCAAACAGACCTCCCAGCCGCCATGGCTTCGCACGCCACAGCATAGTCTCACATTCACATGGCACCGCATTGAAGGGAGGCGTTTATGCACAATCAAAAATAATAAAAATAATTAGAATCAGCAAATTTTAATTATTTTCATTATTTCAATTCACGCGGCCACGAAATAATTAAAATAATAAAAAGCAGCCGATTGTAATTATTTCATCCGGTGAATCTAGCTTGGGCCACTTAGGAGGAAAGGGATTTTAATGATGTTAATTACTTCAATTCACGGGACCACGAAATAATTAAAAAATAATTAAAATAAATAAATTCGTGGCTCCAGGAGCGGTGGAAACCGGATCCATAGGATTTGAAATAATAGAAATAATTGTAATAACTAAAATCATAATAACTAAAATAAGTTCAATAATTAAAATAATTAAAACCAGCCGATTTTATTTATTTTCATTATTTCAATTCACGCGGCCACGAAATAATTAAAATATTTAAAATATTGAAAAGCAACCGATTTTAATTAGTTCAATTATTTTATTTAATTATTTCTATTATTTGGAATCCGGTGAATCTAGCCCGGGCCATTTAGGAGGGAAGGGGTTTTAATTATTTTAATTCACGGGGCCACGAAATAATTAAAATAATTAAAATCGTGGCTCCAGGAGCGGTGGAAGTCGGATCCATAGGATTTGAAATAATAGAAATAATTAGAATATATAAAACAATAAAAATAATTAAAATAGTTAAAATAATGAAAATAAATAAATTTTGAATATATTTAAATATTTCAATGCACGGGGCCACGAAATAATTAAAATAGTTAAAAGCAGCCGATTTTAAGTATGTCAAAAATTTTTAACTATTTTAATTATTTCTATTATTTGACATCCGGTGAATCTAGCCTGGGTCACTTAGGAAGAAAAGGATTTTAATTATTGTAATAATTTCAGTTCACGGGGTCATGAAATAATTAAAAAAATTAAAATAAATATAATCCGGGTTCCAGGAGCTATGGAACCCGGATCCAGAGGGTTTGAAATAATAGAAATAATTAAAATATTTGAAATAATTAATTATTCTAATTATTTCAATTCACGCGGACACGAAATAATTAAAAAAAATAAAAGCAACAGATTTGAATAATTTTGATTATTTTAATTATTTCTAGTATTTGAAATCCGGTGAATCTAGCCTGGGCCACTTAGGAGGAAAGGGATTTTAATAATTGTACTTATTTCAATTCATGGGGCCACGAAATAATTAAAATAATTAAAATAATCAAAATCCGTGGTTCCAGGCGCTGTCGAACCCGGATCCACGGGATTTGAAATAATAGAAATCAGTAAAATAATTGAAATAATTAAAATAATTAAAACCAGCCGATTTTAATTATTGCAATTATTTCAATTCACGCGGCCACAAAATAATTAAAATAATTGGAATAATGAAAAGCAGCCGATTCTAGTTTTTTTCAATTATTGTAACTATTTTAACTATTTGAATTATATTATGATTTGAAATCCAGTGAATCTAGCCTTGGCCACTTAGGAGGAAAGGGATTTTAATTATTTTAATTATTTCAAGTCATGGGGCCACGAAATAATTAAAATAATTAAAATCCGTGGCTCCAGGAGCTGTGGAACCCGGATCCATAGGGTTTGAAATAATATAAATAACTAAAATAACTAAAATAGATGAAATAATTATAATCAGCCGATTTTAATCATTTTAATTATCTCAATTCACGCGGCCACGAAAGAATCAAAATAATTAAAATAATGAAATGCAGCCGATTGTAATTATTTCAATTATTTTATTTCCATTATTTGAAATCCGGTGAATCTAGCCTGGGCCACTTAGGAGGAAAAGGATTTTAATTATTTTAATTATTTCACTTCACGGGGTCATGAAATAATTAAAAAAATTAAAATAAATATAATCCGGGTTCCAGGAGCTATGGAACCCAGATCCAGAGGGTTTGAAATAATAGAAATAATTAAAATATTTGAAATAATTCAAATAATTAAAACTAGCCGATTTTATTTATTTTAATTATTTCAATTCACGCGACCACGAAATCTTTAAATTAATTAAAAGAAACAGATTTGAACTATTTCAATTATTTTTATTTTTTAATTACTTCTATTAATTGAAATCCGGTGAATCTAGACTGGGCCACTTAGGAAGAAAGGGATTTTAATTAATTGAATTATTTGGGGTCACGAAATAATTAAAATAATTAAAATCGTGGCTCCAGGAGCTATGGAACCCAGATCCACAGGATTTGAAATAATGGAAATAATTAAAACCAGCCGATTTTAACTATTTTAATTATTTCAATTCACGCGGCCACGAAATAATTAAAATAATTAAAATCCGTGGCTCCCGGAGCTGTGGAACCCGGATCCACAGGATTTGAAATAATACAAAAGTTCAAACAGTTAAAATAATTATGTAATTATTTTAATTATTTCGTGGCCCGGTGAATAGAAATATTAAAAAAAATTAAAAGCAGCCGATTTTAATTATTTTATTATTTCTATTCTTTGAAATCCGGTGAATCTAGCCGGCGCCACTTAGGAGGAAAGGGATTTTCATTATTTTAATTATTTTATCTGCCCCTGCCCCCCTGCCCCCCCACCCCC
>BGNK01001770.1:117820-129640 GCA_003297005.1 Symbiodinium sp. clade A Y106
CTATCCCTGCTTCCCTATTCCCCCTTCCCCGCCCTCTCTATCCCCCTTGCCCCTGCTCCCGAACCCCTGCTCCATGCCCTGCCCTACCCGGTCCCAGTAGATAGTAGGTCTATACTTATTACAATAGAAGGGTACTAGGTAGTCTATAAATACTTAGTATGCAGAAGGAAGAGTAGGAAGGAGGTAGCACTGGTGCCGAGGTACGAGATACGATCGTATATGATATCCCTAAACATCCGTAGACCGAAATAATGAAATAGTATCAATAGGAAAATATCGGAGATGTATCTCCATTGATATATGTATAACGTATCCGTGTCGAGGTACGAGATACGACCGTATATGAGAGCACCAAATATCTACTAACCGAAATAACGAAGTGGTTTCAATGGAAAAATATTAGAGATGTATTTCCATTGACATGTATATTGCACTCACATGCCGAGATACGAGGTACGATTAAGTTCAATAGAAAAACCATATTAAAAATACCAGGATTGAAAGATTGAGATTGTTTCAATAGGAAAGCATCGCAAGTGTATTTCCGCTGACATATGTCTTGCACACTCGTGCCGAGATATGAGATAATACCATGCATGATGATGCACATAAATATAACTGCTTAATTGATAGGTTGCCATCATCCATATGGCATATTGGAATTATCTATCCATACTGCTCATTGCATGAATCTATACGAACAGTATCATAACTTATTATTGTCCTTTATCTATTTTTTATATAATAGCGATAATTTATAACAGACACCTAAATTTTTCTACATGATATTATTCAATAAACTTAAATCCAAATATCACGTTGAACTTTAATTTTAACTATGCATATCAAAAATTGAGGCGAGTAATCCCTCAAAGTATCGGGCACATATACTTATATATATATATATCTATATTGATAGAACACAACAAAAACCGGGTACAGAAATAGACCAATATATCAAAATAATAAAAAGCGGCCCGCGTACTGAAATGGTTACTGAACGGATTCTTTGGGATGCTACTATTTATAACATATATATATGTTTTTTTCATATCAATATGAATACTAATACTAATATGACCTGAATTAGTGCAGGGCTTACTGAAGACTTACTGAGACATCTGGACTGATTTATTTCCAATCAAGAATGAACCCCCACAAAACTTACTCAGACACCTGGAACGATTCATTTCCGACCCGAAATGAATGGCTGCAGGGCTCATTAATACACCTGAACTGATTTATTCGACCAGAAATAAATCAATACTAGGCCTCCTAAGGTGCCTAAACTAATTCACGTCCGGCCCAAAATGAACCACCGCAGGACTTATGACTCAATCCCAGCCCAATACTGGCCTTTTAAGGCGCCTGGACTGATTTATAGATCAATATCGGGCTTAGTTGGCCATCTCGACTTATTCATAGTTCCGATCCGAAATCTATTATCACTGGGCGTTTTCAGACCTGGACTCATACATTCCTAGTCCGAAATGCACCAACACAGGACTTTTGCAAATACCCTAAAGGATTTATTCCGGCCCGAAATTCCCTTAAGACTAATTTATTTCTGACCCCAAATGATTTATCATAAAACGTGTTCGACGCCTAGCAGGGCTTATTGAGACACCCGAACTGATTCCTTTTTTTTCCAAATACCTTTTTGCGTCTGCCGAGAAAGGTCCGCGTCAGCTACTACGGCCTATAAGGAGGCGCGACCAAGGAGGGGTGTAGCCACGGGGCTAGGGTCAGTCCCAACGCGTATCGGCTAGGACCTCAGGCGGCTCCGGCGCGGGTCCGTCGCAGAGGGCCTCCGCGGGCGGTCCACCCACCTCGACGCCGATAACAATCAGGCGGCAGCGTCGGGCGCGCGCCAACTCTGGGTATGTCTGATGCCGCTTGCGGCGCGCTGCAGCAATAAGGGCGCAGCCGGGATCGACATCGGCGTGGGGATGGACGTCGCCGAGCCGCGTGAGGGGCGACACGATAGTAGCATCGATTGCTAGCTGGGAACCGTGCCACAAGAGAAGGCCGTTCGCGACTACCTCGATGCGCCGCGCGTCGGCGACCGACACATCAATTAAGATTCATGTCGGCGAGCCGGACATTGCGAGTGACCCTCGCGCCAGCCTCACGGCAGACACGCGCAACAGCGTGTTCAAGGGGCAGGGCCCGGGTGGCAAGAACTCCGGAGTTGGCGCATGCCGTGCGGTGGTCGCCGAGCGCGTCTAGCTGACCGCGACAGCTACACCTGCGCGGCGCCAGCGGCAGTGGGAGCCGTAGGCGGCGCAGCAGCAGGACGCGGAACAAGGCACTGGGTACGGTGACGTCAAGCCCAGCTTGGGACAGCAGCAGCGCACGCGAGATGCAGGTGTGAGGTCAGAAAAGTGCATCTCGAACGCGCGCTTGTAACAAGCATAGGCGGCGAGCCGCTGCCGGCAGCCGGAGTCGCGGAGGTGCTGTCGCGCCAGGACCGCAGCTCCACCGCGCAGTGCTCTGAGGAGGCGGTCAGTTGCGGCAGGCGCGCGGACAACGAGCCAGGACGCCCAGTGTGCGGTCAGCACGAGCGCAGCGCAGGCCGAGCCCACCGAACCGTTGGGGAGTTGGGCGGCCCGGAGACTGGATGGGGACAAGGGGGCATCAAACTCGAGCAGGCTGGCGAGGCACTGCGCAACGGCCGCGTCATGGTCGGCCGCGTAGCCCTCTGTCAGGCGCGGGGGCAGGACGCGCAACAGGTAATTGGCGCGGGGAGCGGCGCAAGATTGGAGGAGCAGCCAGGCAGCTCCAAGCTGCTTACAAGTTGTAAGTCATCGAGGTGAGGAATGCGCTCGTGTTCGACGCGCTTGCTCCGGAGTTGATGGGCGACGAAGTCATGGCCGAGGGGGGATCCCAGCAGTTCGGATAAAGTATTCGCAGCTGCTAGCGGACTGAAGCTTTATATATGCAAAAATGCAAATATATAAAGCATTCTCATAATGTATAGAAATCAAATGGAATTGATGCAGTCATTCACTCGGTCAACCTCCTTTTGTTCTCTGGCGGGAAATGCAGATCCGAAGCTGTCAGCAACAAGAGAGAACTTGAAACATGTAAGGATCTGCATGTCTCCCCCCCCAATCGGGGTCCAGGTGCATCAAAAGGCACCGACCTTCCGTCGAGGAATGGAGAAACAGCAGAAGGCCTGATCGATGAACGATGGCCCTAGCCACAAAAGGCGAAAAGTATGCAATGCAAACGCCAGCATCTAAAAGGAAAAGGTGCAGGTGCAAGCACTGCTCCTCCCAGAGAAAAGGGGAAGAGGTGGGTGGGACAGAATTTTTCTTCCTGCACGGCAGGCGAAGGCAGCTGCGAGCCTGCTTGCTGCAATGCACACGAGATATTATGAATGCAGCAAGCATGCAAATACCTTACCAAACATACGTGAGCAAGCACTCAAAACGCTCGGATAAAGTATTCGCAGCTGCTAGCGGACTGAAGCTTTATATATGCAAAAATGCAAATATATAAAGCATTCTCATAATGTATAGAAATCAAATGGAATTGATGCAGTCATTCACTCGGTCAACCTCCTTTTGTTCTCTGGCGGGAAATGCAGATCCGAAGCTGTCAGCAACAAGAGAGAACTTGAAATATGTAAGGATCTGCATATCTCCCCCAAATGAAAAAGCTGCCAGAGAATTGAAGTCGCGCATCAATTCCACCAAATGAAACTGTGCGACAAGGTTCAAAGCGCCGCTCCTAAGGGAGAGCCAGACGGTACTTGAAAACTCGGCTTCCATGAAGGAGGTGAAATGGATATCTGCGGGCTGGTATGCCAGAGCTGCTTCAAGGAAATTCTACGGCGAAAGGAAAGCTTCCATCTCGCAGCCAATGGAGTATGTTCAATCCAACGGCTAAGGTAGTCAGCATCTTCATTTTTGGGTCCAGCAATGTGCTGAACATCCAAATGTATGCCGGTAAAACTGGAAAGTAAAGCAAGTCGCTGAGTAAAAGCAGCCAAAGGCCAAGCCGTAGTAAAAAGCTTGTTAGCCGCAGATTCTGCCCCAGTATTATCACACCAGGAATGCATGCGAACAGACAGGCGACAGCATAGATACAGCACACTCAAAAGCCACCCCAATGCAATCTGACCAAGACACTCGTAGCAGCTGATGTCACGATGCGCCTCAGATTTGAGAGGCAAGTTCGCAAATGCAAAATCGCTGTCCCGTTTGGTCTTCACTTTCCTGTGGCGAACCGCGAGAACCTTGCTACCCAATGTAATGGCCGCCCCATTGGGCAAGCTGGTCAAATGTAAGTTGTCATTAAGGCATGAAACAAACGCCTGCCATTCGTGCTGACGGACACTGAAATTAGTAGCACGAGGCGTGTTAAGGTCAAGATATAATGAACGCAACCAGGGCTTTGCCAAATGAAAAAGCTTGAAGAGCCATTGAAGCATGCCGCATAGCTTGCTCAATGTAGCTCGATCTGTATACTTGCCTTTTAGTGCCGAGCTTATCACTGTGTGTAGACGCAGAAGTTTGTCCTCGGGAATGGAAACACAACCCATACCGAAGTCAAGTTCCCAGCCTATCCAACGAATGCAGCATCCAAATTGCAGNCCGAGCTTATCACTGTGTGTAGACGCAGAAGTTTGTCCTCGGGAATGGAAACACAACCCATACCGAAGTCAAGTTCCCAGCCTATCCAACGAATGCAGCATCCAAATTGCAGTTTCTTCATGAAAGCGGAATGGAAAATGCCCCACAAAAATACAAAGTGATGCAGAAAGATATCTCCGCGACAGAAGCTGACTGGAAGCCCAGGAGATCGTCAACATATAATGCCAAAAAGTGCGCAATATATATGAAGAGATGTAATGTACGAACAAAGAATGCACCCAGGCGCGCGAACCAGAATGCAGAGAATGTAGCACCGAATGAACACACTGTATAAAAATACAGTTTGGGCCCGACCCGGATGCCGAGTAAGCCCTATTCAGAGCCCCTGACACGAATGGACTTATGGGCCGACTTGACGTCCAAAGACCACGCAGCCAATGGTTCGTGCTTGTTGCGTAATGGAAAACCAGCTTGTATAGTCTGTAATGTAGGTAAAGAGCACTTTTCAGGGATCATGCAACAAGCGTTTGTCCCGCAAATGGAAGAGTCAACGACCAGTCTCGGTTTTCTGCCTTCTGAATGTATTATGTTTAATTTGCCGATGGCCATATTTGGCCAAATGCACTGAGCAGCTTCCAGTGACTCCACACATCGCAACCAGCCACTGTCGACTTCAACTTGGACCAGCTGCTCAAGCAATAATGGATCAGATTCTGCTCCATTCCAATTTTCCATGCATATGGAAAGGGAATCTGTAGATGGCTCGCGGCCCGACGGTGCAAAACACCCGGATAATGAAATATCATGATTGTAACCAGTGGGTACGCCACTCAGTAATGCACCGAAGAGGGAAACATCGCAATCTTGTAAGATTGAGGAGAGAGCAGCAAGCGAATGAAGACAATAGGGTTGTCCGGAGGGTATGCCCCAATCTACAGAATGTACGCCCTGAACCCGGAACCAGTCAGAGAATAACCTGCGCAGCTCGATAAGCTCAGCTTCCGCGAAAAGGTGCTCATCAGATGGACAGGAAAGACGATGGCGAAGCCTGGAAGGAATGCGAGACGATGCATAAAAGGACATAAGGGAGTGTCTCAAAGAATGCATACGGTCCTCGAGCTGCATCTGCTTACCACTCCAATCCGGCCTACTATGTAAGCCACCACCATCAACCCACGCATGTGGGGAGTCGTCAAGCTTCTTGACCGGAATGCAAGACCAAGCCTCAGGGACTGAAAAAGAGCACTGGCGCTGACATTTGCTCAGCGCCGCCGCACAGATCATGGAGCTAAAGACCTCAATCAGAGCGGGCGGATAGAAAGGAGCACAATGCATATCATGACTCCTATTGCATGAGCAAATGGCACCAAGACATGAAGAAAATGCCTCAGAGGAAGAAACGAAAATCCAGGGCCTGCCATTTGCCCCCTTGAATGCACACGTAGGAATCTGAACCACATGGTTCAGACCTGTAGCCACACAGTGCAGAAAAAGCTGATCGGACCAACAGGTAGACCAATCCGAAATATCAAAATGTATAGTAGAACCAGAAGAGAAAGCCACTTTGCAGAGCTTGAGCACCCAACTGGTATGTACCACCGANAGAAAAAGCTGATCGGACCAACAGGTAGACCAATCCGAAATATCAAAATGTATAGTAGAACCAGAAGAGAAAGCCACTTTGCAGAGCTTGAGCACCCAACTGGTATGTACCACCGACCAATCTGCGGAATATATAATGAAGATCGTGGGAAAAATCCCTTCTGCCGCACCTCGAAAAACTTGACGATGGACGGTATCGTTCTCCAAACACTCCACAGAAACATGTGGCACACCAAATGTAGAAAAGCCGCCTGGATCTCATTAGCTCGCGACGAACAAATCACCAAGCAGAACTTAGATGGAAGCGGCGGAGGGGGGATCGGTAGTGTAGGTCTCGACTGTGTCGCGATTGTAGCATCCGTACCTGGCAGCGGGTAGCCCCAATTCAACAGAGCAGATATATCCTCTTTTTTGAATGTAGCCAAAAGCTTACAGGTGTAAGCCGTAATCACCCAACGATTGCCAGTGAAGGGTTCAGTCCCATGCCACAGATTGCCGTCAAATGCAAGTGGAGCTTCCTTAGTATTCANCAAAAGCTTACAGGTGTAAGCCGTAATCACCCAACGATTGCCAGTGAAGGGTTCAGTCCCATGCCACAGATTGCCGTCAAATGCAAGTGGAGCTTCCTTAGTATTCACCACAGAAAAGAGAAGTTGCTTCTGTAAGGCATCTACGTAGATTGTCTTTGCACCTGTCGGGGATTCCAAGAGGAGGCCGCCTCCTTGAAAGTCTCCAAGAGTGACCGTGTAATTCAATGTACCCGGCTCATTGGAGGTATCTCGATGTATTTTCAGAACTTCATTGTGGGAAATGCAAATAGAGCTCCATGTACCATTTTCATTCATAGCGCAGCATCGAGTGAGTGACGCTTGGCAACCGCTAACGGAAACAGACAGTAGTCCGGCCGTAGCTGTGCTATGCACATTTCCGGTAAGAGCAGAAACTACAGCAAAAGCATCACCCCGCCACGAATGGCCAAGCAGGTGAAAGCCCCCGTCACGTATGACTAAGCAGGGCATCTTGATGTAGAACATTAGCTTAAAAGACCAACTACGACATGCAGTAAATTACGNGTAAATTACGACAGGGCCATTGTGCAAGGCACTCACCAAAGCTTCAAAGCTGCAGAAAAGGAAACCACGGCAGTCAAGAATCATCTCTGCACAAGCCCAATAAGTAATTGTTGTGGTGAACATGTTGCAGAAAAGTGGAATTGCAGACTTATATGTCTCGATTGTCATCGGTAATCATTCCACACCATCCCGTGGTTCCATCAGGCAGCTGTCGATGGCCACTCAGAACTGCTTGATAGTGACCTGACCAAAGACTGGCTCCAGTGTGAACTGCGAAAGACATCACCCGATATGCGAGCCATTGAACATCAAGGCCCCTGACTTGCAGGAAGCAGGGCAGGACCTGTTCTCCGACCTCCACAGAAAAAGACGAAGCGTTCTTCATCAAGTTGCGACGCTTCTGAGTCCAACGCTTAAGTTGTAAGAAGAGAACCATGGGGGCCTGATGAAGAGCATGCGTGTAGTGTTGTGAATGCCATTGGCGAATGTTGGCCTGTAGCCCACGCGGATGAATTTCCACGGCAATAGGCTGTCGAGTATGGCCTGAATCCGCAATGAAAGTCAAAGAGTGTGCTTGATATCTGGATTGCCATCGACCCTCGTAAGCAAGAGGCCTCGCATACTCAAGAAGAAAAGTCAANGGCTGTCGAGTATGGCCTGAATCCGCAATGAAAGTCAAAGAGTGTGCTTGATATCTGGATTGCCATCGACCCTCGTAAGCAAGAGGCCTCGCATACTCAAGAAGAAAAGTCAAAAATTCAGCTGCGTCTTGTTGCTGAGTGACATCTGTGCACCACTGCAAGAGAAGGTCTCGCCAAAAGTTCGACCGAAGCAAGTGTCCTCTGCCTGCTTGTTGAAGCTGCATGCATGGGGCAACCAGGCGGCCAAAAACCGCATCCACTCCTGCAAGGTCACTCATTAACAATCCCAACCAAATAAACATCTGCAGTGAAGTGTTGGCATAGCAGATGTTGCCAGGGTTGGACATGCAGATCCGAAGCATGGGCCTGGCACTTCTCCTCAGGAGGCTCGTGCCTCTGCTGTCTCCATGGGCGCCGGCTGACTGGGAAGGGAGGCTGGATCCGTCGTCAGGTCCGAGGCTTGATCCTTTTCCTCCTTCTTTTTGCCATGGCCGGTCGGCTTGTCCCGGCCTGGGCTCGTCCGAGCCGGGCTTCGGCGTTTGTCCTTCCATCCTCGGCCACTTCCCATTGGCTGCTCCGGGGGCGGGAACTGTTCCGCCAAAACTCGTACCAAAGGTTGGCGTTCCATGCGAGCCGGACGAATTCGCATGCGAAGTAGCCTCCCGCTGCTGTTGAAACAAAGCTCGGAGAGGGCTCGCCAGCAAAGGAGGCTTTGTGGATCCCGCATGCCAATGCTGACGAGGAAGGTCAGGGGGCTTTGGTGGCTCTCCACCAGCTTCCTGGTGGAGTGAAAGCGAAGCAGTGCCCCAGGAGCCGTGATGGACTGTTGCAGAATCTTGAGGTTCTTCATCAGATCGGCATGGTCCAGGGGCTTCAGGGCCGGGGACTCCTCCAAAACTTCCTTTTCCGTGTTCCACTTCAGGTAGGGCCACTCCATTCCCCCATCCGGTTTCTGGCGAAGCAATTTCTGCTGCGCCAGAAGCTCGAGGTCCTCCGGCTGCTCCACGTTGACAGAAATTCTCTTCTCGTACTCCAAGAGCATCCCGAGGAAGAGCGTGAGCCTCAGCGGGGTGTCCACCTCTCCGGACTCTCTCTTGGTCTTCCACATCACCACGGTTTTGAACAGCTTCAGCAGCATGTTGGATTGTGATCCCTCGCTTTGGGTCAGTCTTCTCGGAGATGGACGAGGATGCAGCGAGGATGGAGGTGGACCAGGCCATCCAGGGCAAGCAAGGGCATGCCTCTCCCACCAGGGGCTCTCTGAAGGCACCGCGACTGGCGGGCAAAGGGAGAGGACAAGGTCAGGAGACGGAGACGGCGGAACAGGAGCCTGCAGCGAATCCTGCCTCCCAGTCCTCCAACCAGAACCCTCGAACCTGGACCCGGGATCGGAGGCAGCAGAGGCACGACGAGCAGTCCCGGACTTGCTTCAGGGCATCTGAGGTCCGCTCCTGCTGGGTCATGTCCGCCATCAGGTAGTCCAAAGAGCCTGAGCATACGATGATAATGAAGCATAAGACACAGCTGAAAAAGAACTCGGCATCTGTGCTTCCCACGCGGTGCAGCTCCACAGGCTTTGCAGGGCCGAGCGTGACCCTCTCGAAGGGTGATACTGTGAGCCATCGCATTATCAATGTGCATCACAAGCTCCGGGTGCAACTGTCGAACATGTCTCAGCAAGGCTCCAGGAGAAGAGGCAACCCACTGTGAACACAGCATGCAGTGATGAACCAAGATTTCTCGTATACGACCGAGTTGTAAAATGTTTTTCCAGTCGGCCGACGACAACAACCGCTGCACCTCCGACATCTCAAAGGGCGCCTGGACATTGAGATTCCCCGATTTCGGAGAAATAATAAGCTCCGCAGCTGACTGCATAGCGAGCTTTGGAGTAGCCCCCGCCGCGGACGGCAAAGCAGGGCCACTCTGTGTCTGACCATGTAAAACAGAACAGNTCCCCGATTTCGGAGAAATAATAAGCTCCGCAGCTGACTGCATAGCGAGCTTTGGAGTAGCCCCCGCCGCGGACGGCAAAGCAGGGCCACTCTGTGTCTGACCATGTAAAACAGAACAGTTTTTTGTAACATGTACTCGAAAAGTATGCCACGTAGAGAAAGTGCAACAGCAGTGTCGGCAGACTGGCATATTATCAACACAGTGGTCTTGTATGCGAAGGCCGTGGAGCATGTGGGCAGGTCCAGCAGTGGTACGCTGCAGCTTAACTCCATGTTTTCTAGTGTGATGTGTACGCATTCCAGCCAGTGTGTCAAAGTAAAGACCGCAGGTAGGACAAGAGTAGGGCTGCGCATGAGAGGCTTCTTGAAGGCCATGTTGACTGGCATGAACATGTTGCTGAATTTGATCCTTCCTATTATTTACCCATGTCCAAGACCAAGCGTCTCCAGAGGTTGTAAGTTTACGGAGCTTCTTTGTGAGCAGCTTCAACAGGTATTCAGCAGGCTGTAACAGATCCAGTCGTTGATATAGACTAGCTGTGGCTTCCCGAGTGATGTGAACAGGGCTGCGAACGATGGCCCGAATATGTTTCGTCTCAAATCTGCCAAGCTTGGCAAGCCCAGAGGCCGTGATCCCCACTGGCAGAAGTCCATAGTGGGCAGCCGTGCGAACACAGAGAAAATACAATTGCAGGCGCTTGGTTTGTGTCAGGTAGCGACGACCATGTAGCACTTTCAGGATGCGACAGCGAGTACCCTGGGCCACCTTAAGTCGTGCAGCCAGTGTCTCATCCTCATAGTTGCCATACGAGATCTGCACCCCAAGGTATGTCATGCTAGTTTTAACAGGGATGACCAGCTGATCATGAGGGGGCCCGAGGACGAGTCTTCGATTGTCTTTGGGGCCCTGAACATGGCCCNTGCCATACGAGATCTGCACCCCAAGGTATGTCATGCTAGTTTTAACAGGGATGACCAGCTGATCATGAGGGGGCCCGAGGACGAGTCTTCGATTGTCTTTGGGGCCCTGAACATGGCCCTCAAGAAGACTTCTACCAAGCAGCCCGCGAATACCCAGTATAACTCCGGACTTGCTGGGGTTTACCTGCATGCCAAAGCGTTCATACATACGAAAGATCAGGTGAATGGATTGAAAAGCTTGTTCCAGATCTGCCTGTGTGGACACCATCCAGCTAGCATGTGTGTCATCAGCATATAACGTGAGATGACGATCCACCCACTCTCCAGAGAGCTCATCCTTCAGATGCGAGGCTATGTACGCTGAATAAATGACCCACAGTAGAGGTGCCAACGTACATCCTTGACGCACCCCACGTCTCATGTTGATATGTTGAATACGACCTCTATGCTGGACACTGTATCGGCAGACATCATGTAGGTTAAGGATGGTATCTGTCAGAGATCCACTGGCTCCAGCCCAAACAAGGGCATTTCGAAGCTGTTCTCTGGGAACCAAATCAAATGCAGTGGAAAGATCAGTAGCCAGCTGGGTGCCACCACATATATTGGAGGTTCGTTTGTGGGCACGTCTAGTGTGTACAGTGGCCACCTGACCAGAATGTAGGTCACGGACTTCTCTGCAGTGCTGAATTACCCGGGCTATGGCTGACTCCGTGCTCCTTCCTGGTAAATATGCAAATAAAGGCAAGGATTGCAGTGTACCCCCAACCTCCTGAAGCAAGAAGGTTTTCAAGAGNGAGCTTCGCATAGGCTTTGGCACCACTATCTTGTAACCCCAATGGTCTAAGATTTTCCGGCCGTTTGGAAACCTTATGTGGCTTAGGGATCAGAGCAAGTGTACAGTCAGCCCAGAGGGAGGGCGTACCATGCCCTCTCAGACAGTCGGTGGCAATGGGCGAAGCAACCTCCGCGATGAGATCAGCACATGCTTTGACAGCACTAGTGGGTGCACAGCCTGATGGCACAG
>BGNK01001771.1:0-18298 GCA_003297005.1 Symbiodinium sp. clade A Y106
CAGGTGAAGATGCGGCAGCAATGGGCACTGAGGGCGGTACCGCGGTGCGGGCGGTGCCGGTGCAGTTCGGACACGGCTGGGCGCACTCGGGGCTGCCCCTTCCTTGGGCTGCCGCGGGCTCCTCGACCGAGCCGGGCTTAATGGCCTTGCCTCGATGACCTCACCCGCCCTAAAAGCACCAACACCTAGCCGAAAACCCTCCTCAGTGCGCTCCCCGGGTCTATCAGAGACGACCGGGGCCGATGCCAAGTCGAGTGACGGCGGCCTGGCGGCGTAAGCTTGGGCCAGGTCCTGCCACACAGCCTGCGGGAGTTCGTATGGGTCTAGGTCGGCTGCCCCTGGGATTGGTGCGGGCGCCTCCCGCACTTCCTCAGCGTCCCTAACTCCGCTTGTTGGTGGAGCGGGTGCCGGACTAACCAAGACCCAAATGCCNGCCTCCCGCACTTCCTCAGCGTCCCTAACTCCGCTTGTTGGTGGAGCGGGTGCCGGACTAACCAAGACCCAAATGCCCTGCCTATCGACCCTTACTGTGGGATAGGTTCCGGGTGGTAGGTCGCTGGGAGGCTTAAGGATCCTAGGTCTCACGCGAAGCCGCCCCTCTCGCTCTGGGCGCTCTGGGGGCTCCGAGAAAGCCCTNAAGGATCCTAGGTCTCACGCGAAGCCGCCCCTCTCGCTCTGGGCGCTCTGGGGGCTCCGAGAAAGCCCTCTCCGAAAGATCTGGCGACGCTGGGCTATGTACAGAAACTACCTCGGCAATCGGTGAGCTATGTACAACTGCCTCCTCGGCTTCGATGGACGTGGACCCTCCTCCTCTGCGGCTTCTGCCTCGGGTTCCGCAATCTCAGCGTCGGCTGCCCCTCCGTCAAAATCGGGCGCCTCTTCCTTGACTGTCTCTCCCTCGGCGGCCGGCTCTGCGACCTCCTCTGCTGGAGCTTCCGCCTGTGCTTCCTCAGCGGGCTCCTCTTTTACGACCAAGTCGTCGAGCTCGAGCTCCTCCTTCGGCAATACGTCCGCCGCTGTGGGCTGGGCGTCGGGAGCAACCGACTCTAAGGTGGGNCTTGCCTCGCTAATACAATAGTCTTGGCAAATGTAAAAATGCTGCCTTCTTTTTCTCTCTCCTCCCCGGTCTCCTCTCGGTGCAGACATGCACTGGGGCTGCCCCTTCTAGACGGGCGCTCCCAGATTCGATAACGCCCTTAGCAGCCCCTCTTCGGGCTACTGGGCGCTGGGCTTACCTTAGGCTCTGCGGTAAGTCTCGACTACGGCTGATAACCAGTTNAGACGGGCGCTCCCAGATTCGATAACGCCCTTAGCAGCCCCTCTTCGGGCTACTGGGCGCTGGGCTTACCTTAGGCTCTGCGGTAAGTCTCGACTACGGCTGATAACCAGTTAAGTTCACAAGACACAACCCAACACACAGAGGCCTACCGCAGAAAAGAGCAAGTAGACCTTCTTTTCCTTGGTCATGCCTTGAGCCAAATACATTAGGTCATTCTTTGTGAAACATGCGTGCAACAGCCTACCGCGCAAGACCTAGGGCACACTAGAAGCTATGACTTACTACACCACTACTAGGTGCAAAGGGGTCGATATTTCTTAACTACAATATGCGCATGTGTCAAGACTTTCCAGAGCTTTTGCACTTGTGCAGCAGAGCAGTGAAACCACTGTGTGCCGTGCCAAGTTCGCAGGCTGCAGCCGCAGCCTTGCCAATGAAACGTGAATGAGGACGTGAGGTTTTAGTTGCTTGTGGCTGCAAACTGCAGCAGGTTCAGCTATGGGGGTTGGATTTGCACGCTCGGGAGGAGGGTTTGGAAGAGCAAGTGCATGCAAATGCATCACGAGGCGTAGCAGTCTCTAGGGACCCCCCCACAGCTGAACGTCTCACGTGTGATCGGATTTTCCTCGTCAGCGTTTCGAAAACAATGGGTACCATCCTTGTCCAGAGTGCTTTGCCGCCCCTGCTGTCTTTGTGACATGGCTTCCGATTAAAGCGCTGTGGCAGGGTTTTCTGATGTCACGCAGTGATTTCCGTTCGACACGGGTTTTAAGGCTTCTCATTTTGAACGGATGGCTCGGCTTAGTTAGGCACGGTGGAGTAACACGACGGTGGCCATCTTTTCATGCCGGTCGCCGCTTTGGTCCGGGGCGGTGCCTTAAGTTCCATGCATTGCCCCAACACGCCAAGCGGACACTGATCGAGTTGAGCGCGGTCATAGGGGTTGTGCCATTGGCGGAGGAGGATCCCCTGCTCTGCCGCCGGTGCTTTTGTGCGATTGTGGACCGGCCCTCAGCTTAGCACGTCGGTGAAGGATCACGGGGAAGAGCTTCAGGTCCTGCAAAGCGAGCTGTTTTGCCAAGTGGCCCAAGTTGTAAAATTGTGTCCCTGCATCCTATACATTGTTTTCGCAGGATCCGTGCAGTATGTGCAATGCACGGCTTCCGGTGCATGTCTGTCGCTGGCGTCCTTTCATTTACACAGGATCCATGTGGCCGTGTGCCCCGGAGAGCCGGATTCATCGTTAATTACGATACATGGACCATGTCTTGGTTTCGCAAACCACAGCAGTACTTGTGGGAAAGGATTTTGGGCGTTCTTCTGAAACCTGCCAAATAAGGGGGAAGCGTGGCATAAGCGCGGTAGTCCCGAATCCCGCCAGTACTCGAGGGAAAACGCTTTGACAGCGGACCGTGATCCGCCAGTACTTGAGGGAAAGATAGGGGAAGCATCCAGTTGGGCAAAGGCTTTGGTCTTGGTCTCTAGGTGGTCTCATGGGGTCTTCTTGGCAGCCGGAGTGGAGTGCCTGTTCACTCTGCCGCCTCAGAATATGGAGCAGTCGCTGAGCTGTTGGCAACATGCTCACTACAATGTTCAACAGAAAGGGGTCATAGGAACGTATTAGCGCTCGTCGGGGATTACTGTAAATACACAAGACTGTGCGTTCGTGTGGCATAAGACATAAGACAACTGCAGACCTTGACACAGTGCGGTTTATATGGATCCTCAGGATTAGGATGGATAGTAATCACACAGGCAACACACTGCGGGTGCGGTTAAAATGTCTTGGGTACATAATCGAAACACTAGTTCACTAGTTTCGCCATATAGTCAAGGTGAAATATCATTGGCCTCCTGTGCTCGCCACAAGTGCTGTGCATGGATCTTAAACTGCCTGGATACACAAATGTAAAATTCAGGTCTCGGTCCGGATTCCGTGCCTTGAGATCGGTACTATGACTTTTCATACGGTACTACAGTATGCACCTCGATAAATATCCATTTACGTATAATATTATAGAGTCTGTATACGCAGGTTTGCCGAGCAGCGAGCCATCACTGAGGACTGGACAGCAGCGCCGTGGAGGACTCTGGCGTACAACCGCCTGTCTTTTGGGATCCATGCATGTAGAGTTCATACATGTCTAGTCTGGGGCTCCGCTGGACGACTAGGAACGGGAAGCCGATCACTGGGAAATTAACCTCCCTGGCCTAACTTCACCAAACTAGCGAAACTGTCGCAGGCTTCTTGGACTCTGCGACCCGTCAGCCCCTATGTAAACAGCATCGGGCACTGCAGGGTGTCTTCCTCTCTCCTCTCGCACTAGTGTATGCGCCCAGCATCCGTGTCGATGACACCACGATCAATGATCTCGGAGTCTTGGAGCAAGTCTTCGGTTTAAGCAAGGTCGGTGGGTAATCATGCCGCTTCTTGGTTCTTCGATTTCTGCCACATCTTGTCGTGAAAGCTTTCCACAATCCCACATGTCCATGGACACGAGGGCATCAGCCCATTCGGTTGCGGGATTGTCACAGGTATCATTCAAAGTTGACGTGTCAAAAAGATGTGCCTGCAGGGATGGCCGAGCTCGATCGGCTGCTGAAAAAGTCCTACAGTTAGCGGCTAGAGGGTAGTGCCAGCAGTATGCGTGCTCAGAACCTTTAACATCTGCAGATGCTCCGAAAGACATATCCAGCACGAAACACAGCATGACGAAGCAGTTCGCTGCCCCTCCGGAACTGCCGTGACCGGCCCAGACCTTCCCTCATGTTAGGGGCACCGTCCGGGGTCTGGACGCGATAAGTTTACTAATTAGGGCGAAGGATTTCTTGCACCCCGTCAAACGCTGGCTACAGCGGCTACAGAAGTTGCATCGTTGAGGAGGTCACGCCTACACCTGCGGTGCAAACCTTCGCGGAGCGGATTCTCAAACATCAACTCCGTTTTGGAGCAGGGTCACCCCACGGAGCAAACGAGCAGGGACCTGAACTTAAACAGTTTTTGCGGCTTGAGCTCTTTGGAAGGTCAGGTCCCTTTGCAAGGCTTCAGAGTGAACGTCGTCCTCCCGTCCAAGACAGGGCTTCCGTGTCTCTGAAACTGCTGCTCTGGGGATCTTTCACAAGCAGATGCTACATGCACCTGGTGCATCAGCTCTGCTTGGCCAAAAAGCGCAGCTGCCATTCCGCTGGGGTCAGCAACTGCTTGCTTCAAACACGTCTACTCCATCTGCTTGCACGGACTAACGCGGAGGTCGTTCCAAAGTAGAGTCCCTTTAGGGTATATTTGCACTACTAAACTCAAAACTCAAATCGAAAATGTCCTTCGACAGGGCATCCGATCATGGAACAAACCTCGGTTTGGAGAGTTGCGACCAGCAAGTTCTCCGCCTCCGGCGGAAGCCTCACTCTCACTCTTCCCTAGATGGCGTCGTAGTAAAATCTCCAGACCTTGCAGCATGATGAACCCTTTGCGCGTCTTGTAGGGGCGAAACTCCGAACTGTCTATACTGCACACTCATCACAGACTTTAGGAAGTATGTACCAGTAGCAACAGCTTATGGACCAACATTCTCAACCTCTCAAAAATCGGGATCACATTTGCAGATGTCAGTGTTTCCGTAAAGGATTTCAGATGTTTCTGACGCCTCCGATCCTGCAGAACAGGTGGTCCGGAAGGTTGAATTGTGTCAATGTCCTTATGCTGGAACCATCTTGACAACTCCAATTCCCGAATCCATGCTGCCTCGTGGTTTTCTGGAGCGCAGCCAGATAATTGCCGTTGTTTCTGATTCTTAGGAGTGTTATCGATGACAAAATTTCAAGCTTCTGGCAAGCTGCTCGGGAGACACGGGTGCGTCTTGGGCCCTGCTCGACTGCAGCCAGGTCATCGCAGTCCGAATCCCTGCGGACTGCCGAAGGAGTGGATGCATGAGGCATGATAAGGCTGAACAGGTCAAGCTTACAACTGCACATGTAGATGTGTAGAAACAAGGCGCGGATGGTTCAAATCCCCTGGGTTGGCCCTTGGCAATAAGCTTTATCGGTGTTGGCGATGGTCGCCTTATTATCAACATTAAGATCATCATCATCATCTCCTCCGCCTTGCGCCTCCTCCGCATCATCCACGAGCACGATTCGAGAGGTTTGTATGTTCACATCTACATCTGACGTGGACATGCTCAGGTGCTGCAACAAAAGAACCTGACCAGATGCTTTTCCATGTGCCATTCCATAGAGGCATGAGCATATGCAGCACGTTTGCCTGACCCTTGTGTCGTGTGTGTGGCAGCCGCGTGTTTTGCCTCTTGCCTTCTGTGGTGCATCTCCTTCGTGGAAGACAAGATTATTAAAGGTCAAAAGCAGCACGAACAATACAAATCGCCTCATCAAGCTGCGATAAACACGAAGGGTGGAAAAACGTCAGGTAAGTACCCGCATGCCTATCCCTGTTTCGAGTATTTCTAGAGCCCCGGAAGCTGTTTTGGAGCCCGGGGGGGCTGTGGGAGCGCACTTCTTCGAAGTTTGTTGATTCTGTATTTGTTGTCTGGGGGTTCATTGACCTGTGTAAACATTCAAAGCAATTTACCTTTCACAACCCATCACGGAATCACTTACGCTCACCCTCATTTCACGGCTTAGATAATTAGGTAAGGTCTCTGCTACAGTAGCGTCTCCGTGACATCTCACATGGCACCTAGTGCAGGCCCTTGTATCCTGGCTTGACCTTGATCTGGTCAAGCTCCATGAGATTCTTGGTACTATTGGTCTGGCCTTCATGAAATTCCATGCCGCATTGTTTCGTCTTATCACAAGACCTATCATTGCGATTGTTGCTTTTACTCCTAGTGTATCCTCGTTTTACGTTGTCACGAACATTGATTGTGGCATCAGGTTTTTACGAAAACCCCTGAATTTGGGAAGAGAAGCGGAACATGCCTTGTATATACGCGGAGCATGTCCTCTTGCTTGTGTTACTGGCGAACTGCATCCATTCGTGACATCTTTTAGTACGACATGCTAAGGCTAAGTGAACAGCCGTACGGAGATTGAAGACGTCTAACAGAACCGTGTTTGTTTGTGCAGTGTGCCCGTAAACAAGTGATCCTCCGCTGCTTGAACTCATGGCTTGTTTTGATCTTGTATCAGTGGGCAGCGAAACCAGGTGTCTGTGATTTAATCAAGAATTGCAGTCACGGATTTCATGCTACGATACCGCAAAGGTCCAATGAACCCAGGAAGATCCTTCTGGAGCGAACCCTACAATAGGTAATCTTCCCAAAATCGGCAGCTATAACCCCTACTATGTTTTTGCGAGTTTACTCTTGTCCGCATGTTTCACGGTGTTCGCGCTTTCCGCATATGGTTGAGGGTTCAGAGTTCAGATATTAGCACTATTACTATCACGTTTACTAGAGTCTTACGATTAGTGTGAGTACTCGCGATAGCATTCGCAGCCCGACTATTTACTTTTACTGCTACTGTTACTATCACTACTACTTGATACTACTGCTCCTGCTACTACCACCACCACCACTACCACTACTACTACTCCTCTTCCTGCTACTACTACTACTGCTACATAACAACAATGAGAACAATTAATGACAGCACTACTGTTACGGCTAAATACTACTAATTACTTACTACTAACTACTACTACTACTACTGCTACTGCTGCTGCTACTGCTGCGGCTACTGCTGCTGCTACTGCTACTGCTACTACTACTGCTACTACTACTCCCCCTCCTCCTACTCCTACTCCTGCTCCTGCTCCTACTCCTACTGCTCCCGCTCCTGCTCCTGCTACCGCTACCTCTACGGCTACTGCTGCACTACAACTACCGTGACTAAATTGCTATTGCAATTACAAATTACAACTGCTATTGCCAATGCTACTGCGATTACAATTACTGCTACCTTGACTAGGACTGCTTGTATTTGTATTAGTGCTACTAAGCAACTACTACGTGCTATCGCGCTTGTCCCTGATCCTCCGCGTAGTTCACAGAACATTGTGCCCGTGGTGGTCGCAGATTCTTTCCTAACAAGGCTCATCGAAACGAAGCTTTCATCGCTGACTGGCCTTTGCGGTGCTACTCCGTCGAAAATACAAATTACCCTTTACAACTGCATCATCCACATGTGTTCTCCGTTGGCATCACATCATCATGTCCGACAAGTATAAGTCGCATAACATATTGCGGCCTGCCTCCTGCCCGCCCTGATCTCTTTTTGGAGCTTCGCTGGCTGGTAAGCGACATCCTGCGATGCTTGCAGTAGTGAGATGCTTCCGATCACGGGGCTGTTCTGATGTTTTTGCCAAATCAAGAATAGCTGAACATGCAACGCGACATGTCCTCCAGGAACTCGTGCAAGTTCAAGTCATGGAGATCATGCGAGGCTCTGTTTGGTGGAGCCGGCCATTCCGAGCTCTCGAAGCCCATCGAGCAGAAGGATTTCCAGGTCTTCCTTGACTCCTCAGCCTCGCCGGCTTCCTGGTCTTCCCACATCCGGAGACCAGTCGGAGTCGGGTCATCAAAGAGCCCTTCCTCTTCGAATCCTGGAAACGGAGGGAGCGGATCCTGTAGGTCGCCAAAGTCCACTGGTTGACTGGATGGGGCTATGCGGTTCAAAGAGCCCACGTCGATGCCACAGAGCTTGCCTTCCATCTCCGCTTTCTCGACACCGCCAGCCTGGGGGAGGAGCACCATTCGGCCAGCGGCTCGGAGTTTTGCTCACGCGTTGGCCTCAAAATTCCTCCTCTGAGCCTGGAAAATGACAGAGCCCGGATGTGCAGCTGAAATTCGGAATGCAAGTGAGCTTTGCGTTGCAAGTGCATTGAATTAAAGGAGGCGCTACTCCTCTGGACCACGGGTTCATTGGTCGCTGCCCTAGCGGAAATAGTCCTGGACAACAGGTGTGAAGAAGTGAACATGTGCAATTCACTGCGAGGATAAATGCCTGCAACTGTGATCAGTATGCAGTGCTAAGTTCGCCTAAACGGACAAAACGAGCCTAAGCCCGGCGGCTCCAGGCAAGCCATGCCAGCCCCACACTCATCAACGATGACGGTGTGCACCCGCAGCTCCGTGCCCATTGCCTCCATCAACACGAAGGCCGGAGCTGCTAGTAGCTATCGGATGAGGCAGCGTGCCGTCCACTACCCAGAGACGTATACAGCAACATGGGTCTTCCAACTTCAATACGAACATGCTCGCGCCTCCTCCCACTCCCGCAACATGCCTGGAAATATGGCACTTGGTGCGACTAGCTGCTCAAAAGCATCACACAAGGCTACTGTCACGCTGTGAATTAGTTAAGCAGTAACCATTTCCATTTTCCATTTTCTAATCATGCACCACCCCCTATGACAACGTATACCTCAACCCCCAACTCACCAAATATACCCATAGTAAGACCCACATGATGAAAACCATACTATGGAAGCATGCCCGACCCTATAGAATACAGCATACCCAAGCCCATAGACCGATACCCCCATAGAAAATTCATGATACCCAACCCGAAATCCCTAACCCTAGAAAATTGAAATGGTCTTCAATAAATCATCTACAGTGGGAATACGGTTTGTAAGGGTTATAATTATGTTTTATCAACAGGAATCTCAATCCTCCTGCTTGCCGAATAACATAAAATAGTCTTCTTCTAAAAACTCATCATTCATTAGAAACTGATGGACGTGATTAAACACTCGATCTATATGGGGTTTAGGTCTCTGGTTCGGGCTGTGGCTCTGGAGTCTACCCTTCATCATCGAATCTATTGGGAAATTGTTCGTTTGATCGTTTGCGTATTTACCCTTTCTGCTTGTCGTATTCTGCCTTAATATCTGCTTGTAATTCGTCGTTTAGTTTGCCTTCTTTGCCTAAATTTCCTACATTCCTGAAGTAAACTTTCATCAATACATTTATTTCCGAATTCGGATGTAACGCACAATGGTCCCCTTTGCCCTCTCTTCTCTTCGTGCTTGATTATACTCGTTCTTGCTTTTGCCGTAACATTGTCTTTTCGCTTCATGGCACCTATAACAAGTCTTAGAACCGTGAAGCTCTTCAATATCTTTTGTTACACAACACGATTTACATAAGCGTTTCTCCATCGTACTACATTAAAACCTACTCTTCAGGCATGGTTAGACTGATAAAACCAACGTTCTAACAATTGAACTCATGAAATTTTTAATATTTAGGGATGATGTTTCGCTTGTCAAACGAAATGAAGTGTGGGGCAACACTTCCAAACTAGTTAAAGCAATTAAAGACCATGACCACACTCTGTTGATGCGCTTATGGAAACCGCGGGGGCAAGGGCATCTGGGGCACTCTGTCACAACATAAATGTACTATACCTTTAGATCATTTTAGCAATTCTTCTAACTGATAAAACTCAAACAGCAGTTTCAAATCGTTCCTTATAGTCTTCAGAATGATAATAGTCCTCTAGTTCATCTATTATGGCACTCAATCTAGCATTATACATTAAAACACATTTTCCCTCAATCATCCAGTCTTTTTCTCCTCCTTCTTACTTACTGTCGACATAAGCAATCCATAAATAACAAATTGTATATCTAATCCATACTGCTTAAGAATTGTTTCTTCAACTCTTCTACTCCTTTTTTCCAATCTAACTATCCTCTCGTCTAATGATATGCTACGCCTGAAACTTGCGTCTATACCTGCTGTGTTTTTGTTGCTGTTTTGCTCTATTTGATCATCCAATGCCCTGCTATCCTACTTTCACGAAACACTGAGTTGAAACATTACCGTCATAAATTAGCGGGTATTCGTTGTTTTCTCTGAATTTCATAAAGTCGTTTAAGGACTCTGTCTTTTTAAATGCAGTGGGTTCGCCTTTCTTGGCGATGCATTAACCTGGGGATGCCTTTACCGCTACATACATCTTGGTTATCACGGACTGCCACCATCCGCCGTAACAGTTGCAGGTTGTCGGTGACTGTGTAGATGTGTTTATTGTTAAGTAAAGCATTTAATGTTGGGATATGGTGGTTGTATTTGGTAGGCGGGTATTTGAAAAGAGGCTTTGGGAATGAATTGAATATCCTTCCTTGAATGCCGTAATGTTCAAACACCGGCAGCATATCCTGCATTGATGTCCCGGTCGTTCATGAATTCCTCTTCTGTCTTGTTCATCAATTTTAACATTTTTTTTGTTAATCTGTTCCTTCGTTTCTCACCCGTTAGGGTATCTTTATACTAATCGGTTATGGTGTTAAACCAACACTGGTTTTCTTAGTAAAGCTTTACTGTATTGTTTCCTTCAAGGCTTCAAACTCGGGGTCTAAAGGCGTTTGAATGCAGATATTATACATACTTACATGGGCACTGTTTGTTTCTCCTGCTGTGGTTTAACATCTGTATCGCCATCTACCCGATCAAGCATATTTGCCCACTAAGTCCTCAATGCATCTGGTGGATGCTACATCGCTTTTAGGTTCTTTCCAAAAATGAACTGAAAGGTCTGCCGCTTGCGTCCTGGAAGGCGATTTTAATGGCACTGTCTTTGTCTAACTGTAGCTTATAAAACATTACATCTACAGGGCAGATGTTGGCACTATTTCATGCTGTGTTTTCCCTCGTTGCCTTCCTGCATTCGTCGCCCTAGGCGTTGTTTGCCTTCGTCTTCCGTTTATCCGTTTTGCCGTTATAAACTGTCTGACTACAGTATCTGTGGTGTTGAAATGCGTTATTTTACGGTCTTCATAAAAGTTACTGAGAATTTTTGCTTTTGCCCGGGTCGGTTGTGTTAAACGATTTTGTAGTTGTCGCAAGTCGTTTGTAGTGCTCTCGTGTTACGCTGATGATTTTTGCTCATATACAAAGTCATTACTATTACAGTACTATATAGATTCTTTGCTATTACTTCTCCTAAAAATTTTGCGCTATATTATCTAGAAAAGCATATCTAAAGATAAAATATTAATACATAGCATAGGTAATACGGATAAGTTGTCATCCCGAATAAGCGACAATGGATGAGCTTAAGCAGCAACTGGCATTGTATCAACGCCCGTACTACAACAAACGAAAAGAAGATGAACAGTTCATGCCAAAGAAGCGCGAAGCAAGATTAAGGCACAACCAAAAAGAAGATAAATAAGGAATACATAAACGAGAATAAGTTAAGCGAGGAAGATTTTACACTAACCCTCATTGCCAAAATCATTCGTGACAAAAACCTAGTGGCAAGAAGCGTGGAGCAGCCAACTACGACATGAATGCTATTTATCCTGATGATTTCGACTCGCACTCTGGACACGGCAGGCACGGCTCCCGAAGCCTCCACAACTTGCTACCGGAACGTGCAGAGCAAGCGTTCAGTAGGCAAAGTGATGATTTAATTAAGTATAAAATCAGTATTCTTGGCGATTTATATATATATATATATGAGTGAGAAACAGAAAATCATTAGTGATGTACATTGGTAGGACGAAACAGATTTATCGCCTCATTCCGCATGTGAATATCAGATGGATTTGTTATGATTTGTTTATGAGCGGTTTGAAACAACACAAGTTAGGGGAAGGGATGCTAGTGATTGATGTATTTGATAAGTTTATGCACGTAGTGCCGGTAAAAGGAAAAAAGGAAGAGGATTTAGCAAGTGGGATTCAAATGCCAGGCAGACTGCCATTACATAGAAGCCCAACACGTGCCGGTTTACCATTTGCACTGCCCTGCTATCGCCCAGCTGGGTCAGGAGCTCCTCTCTGGGCACGGGCCCGCNATGCCAGGCAGACTGCCATTACATAGAAGCCCAACACGTGCCGGTTTACCATTTGCACTGCCCTGCTATCGCCCAGCTGGGTCAGGAGCTCCTCTCTGGGCACGGGCCCGCAATGAAAGACACGTGGCAACAGCGAACTGTTACCGCTATGGCTTGAAGGCCCTCCGCTCCAGTCGAGGACCTTGGTGCAGCCAGTGTCCTCCACCATGACATCTCCTGCATGACAATCCCACAGGGGGAAGCCGCACCCGCTTAGATGCACAAGGGCACCTTTCAAGGATTTCAAGCTTGCGATCAGGTGCGGCGCTGCTGCGTTTGTGTAATGCTCTTGCTGCAAAAGTTGCATAGGCTTCCATGACGTCGGGACTAGTTCCCACACAGTTAATGCAACTCCATCTNGTTGCGGTAGCGGTAGCGGTACAGTAGCAGCAGCGGAGCGGCAGCAGTAGCAGTAGCAGTAGCAGTCATCGTCGAGTAGTAGTGGCAGCAGCAGCAGCAGCAGGAGTAGTAGTGTTAGTCGTAGTCGTCGTCGTCGTCGAAGTCGTAGTAGTAGTAGCAGTAGCAGTCGTAGTGAAACGTTCAATTAGCTCCCCCTCCCTAAATTGATACTATCAATAGTACGCCGATTGTCCGCCGCCTTGCTGAAGCAAGATTTAACTCCAGCTCTGCTACGCGAGCTTTCGTGATTACAGGTCTTCATGGCTTAGGGCACAGAAAACTCTGACCCAAAGCCCTGAGCCCAAGAACCTGCAGCTGTAGTTTGCACTCCGCAACTTGCTGCACGGTCGATGGATCTACGCTGGATTCAAATGCCAGGCAGACTGCCATTACATAGAAGCCCAACACGTGCCGGTTTACCATTTGCACTGCCCTGCTATCGCCCAGCTGGGTCAGGAGCTCCTCTCTGGGCACGGGCCCGCNATGCCAGGCAGACTGCCATTACATAGAAGCCCAACACGTGCCGGTTTACCATTTGCACTGCCCTGCTATCGCCCAGCTGGGTCAGGAGCTCCTCTCTGGGCACGGGCCCGCAATGAAAGGCACGTGGCAACAGCGAACTGTTGCCGCTATCGCTTGAAGGCCCTCCACTCCAGTCGAGGACCTTGGTGCAGCCAGTGTCGTCCTCAACCATGACATCTCCTGCATGACAATCCCACAGAGGGAAGCCGCACCCGCTGAGATGCACAAGGGCACCTGTCAAGCATTTCAAGCTTGCGATCAGGTGCGGCGCTGCTGCGTTTGTGTAATGCTCTTGCTGCAAAAGTTGCATAGGCTTCCATGACGTCGGGACTAGTTCCCACACAGTTAATGCAACTCCATCTNATTTCAAGCTTGCGATCAGGTGCGGCGCTGCTGCGTTTGTGTAATGCTCTTGCTGCAAAAGTTGCATAGGCTTCCATGACGTCGGGACTAGTTCCCACACAGTTAATGCAACTCCATCTTGAAAACACCAGTACATAATTTTGCACAGAGCTGGGTGCCGCGGAAGCACGGCAGCGTTACGAGCATCTCGCAACAACTCATGCTGAGCCCGCTTTGCCCCGAGAGGGCAGTCAAACCGCGGGGCTTTGGCAGCACAAAGGCTGCTTGAAGCAGCAGACAAGCGGCATGTCCAAGCAACCCCGAAGAAACCGCTGCCCAACGGATTCAGCAAGTGAACTAGTGGAATACGTGCGAGTGGAAGCTTCAAGCACTGCTTGGTTTCCTCCGCCAATTCTGAAATGGGAACAATCGGCCGATTGGACATGTTCAGAAAATCCATGTATTGCTCTTTCTTTCGCCTCTCTTTGGTGAATATATGCAGCAGAATGCATATGTCGCACGCCAGCAACGTCCCAAAAATGCTTACATTCATGGCTCATACAGCTCGTCGTGCTAGAAGTCTGAGCTTGAGCCAAGCTGGCATCAAAACGGAAACTGCGTCGCTGAAAGCTCTGATCTACTCATGCAGTGGACAAGCCAACACTTCAGTATTGTTTTGTGCCTTGGCTGTCACTCTTTCACGACAACAACAACCACCACTGCTGTTGGACACAAGCTGCCCAACAACGACAATCGGTCCTTAGCGTCGCCATCTGGAGCACTGCGAGGCATTCGCAATCTCATCCCAACACCTTATTCCTGTTGTCGTAAAATGCCTATGTATCGACCATTTCCATATCTCAGGTTAGCATTCGGGTTGGATACCATTGCCATTATCATACAACAAATTGTATATCTAATCCATACTGCTTAGGAAATGCTTCTTCAACTCTTCTACTCCTTTTTTCCAGTCTAATTGTCCTCTCGACTAATGATATGCTACGCCTGAAACTTGCGTCTATACCTGCTATGTTTTTGTTGTTGTCTTGCTCTTTTTGATCATCCAATGCCCTGCTATTTTGCTTTCATAAAACAACTGACTTGAAACATTACCATCATAAATTAGCGTGTATTCGTTGTTTTCTCTGAATTTCATAAAGTCGTTTAAGGACTCTATCATTTTAAATGCAGTGGGTTCGCCTTTCTTGGCGATGCATTAACCGGGGGATGCCTTTAACGCTACATACATCTTGGTTATCACGGACTGCCACCATCCGCAGCAACAGTTGCAGAATGTCGGTTGCTGTGTAAATGTGTTTAAGTTTATTTTTAAGTAAAGCATTTAATGTTGGGATGTGGTGGTTGTATTTGGTAGGAGGGTATTTGAAAAGAGGCTCTGGGAATGAATTGAATATCCTTCCTTGAATGCCGTAGTGTTCAAACAAAGGCAGCATATCCTGCATTGATGTCCCGGATGTTTATGAATTCCTCTTCTGTCTTTTTCATCAATTTTAACATATGTTCTTTGTTGATCTGTACCTTCGCTTCTCATCCATTAGGGTATCTTTATTCTAATCCTTTATGGTGTTAAACCAACACTGGTTTTCTTAGTAAAGCTTTACTTGTATTGTTTCCTTAAAAGCTTCAAACTCGGGGTCTAAAGGCGTTTGAATGCAGATATTATACATACTTACATGGGCAATATTTGTTTCTCCTGCTGTGGTTTAACACCTGTATCGCCATCTACCCGATCAAGCTCTGAATTTGAATACATTCCATATACTGCTCTGTATGATACAGGTCATCTTCTAAGACTCTGTCTGTGTTGAAGGTAGCCATTAGTTTTTAGAAGATGCTTTCAGTTTCTTTCTCATATTTCCCCACTGAGTCCTCAATGCATCTGGTGGATGCTACATGTGCGCTTTTAGGTTCTTTCCAACAATGAACTGAAAGGTCTGCCGCTTGCGCCTTGGAAGGCGGTTTTAATGGCACTGTCTTTGTCTAACTTTAGCTTATAAAACATTACATCTACAGGGCAGATGTTGGCACTATTTCATGCTGTGTTTTCCCTCGTTGCCTTCCTGCATTCGTCGCCCTAGGCGTTGTTTGCCTTCGTCTTCCGTTTATCCGTTTTGCCGTTATAAACTGTCTGACTACAGTATCTGTGGTGTTGAAATGCGTTATTTTACGGTCTTCATAAAAGTTACTGAGACTGTTTGTTTTTGTTCGGGTCGGTTGTGTTAAACGATTTTGTAGTTGTCGCAAGTCGTTTGAGTAGTGCTCTCGTGTTACGCGGATTATTTTTGCTCATATACAAAGTCATTACTAAATAGATTCATTTTCATTACTTCTCCTAAAGATTTCGCGCTATATTATCTGAAAAGCATATCTAAAGAAAAATATTAATACATAGCATAGTGCTACGAATAACTTTTCATTCCGAAAGAACGACAATGGATGAGCTAAGCAGTAACTGGCATTGTATCAACGGCCTTACTACAACAAAAGAAGAAGATGAACAGTTCATGCCAAAGAAGCGCGAAGCAAGATTAAGGCACAACCAAAAAGAAGAGAACTAAGGAATACATAAATGAGAATAGGTTAAGCGAGGAAGATTTTACATTAACCCTCATTGCAAAAATCAATAGTGACAAAAAAACCTAGTGGCAAGAAGCGTGGAGCAGCCAACTACGACATGAATGCTATTTATCCTGATGATTTCGACGCACACTCTCGGACACGGCAGGCACGGCTCCCGAAGCCTCCACAACTTGCTACCGGAACGTGCAGAGCAAGCGTTCAGCAGGCAAAATGATGATTTAATTAAGTATAAAATCAGTATTCTTGGCGATTTATATATATGAGTGAGAAACAGAAAACCGTTAGTGATGTACATTGTTACGACAAAACAGATTTATCGCCTCACTCCGCATGTAAATATCAGATGGACTCGTTATGATTTGTTTATAAACGGTTTGAAAGAACACAAGTTAGGGGTAGGGATGCTAGTGATTGATGTATTTGACAAGTTCATGCACGTAGTGCCGGTAAAAGGAAAAGAAGAAGAGGATTTAGCAAGTGGGATGATTGAGCGTCTAAACAAGATGGGAATGAAACCCGAGATAATGTCATACAGACGACGAGGGAGCAATGAACAAGGAGGCAATACAAGTGTTTGAAGGATGAGAATATAGGGCGCACCCACATGGTCTGAAAGAGCCATCCGAACTTTTAAAGAGATGTTGTATAGGGAGTTGAAGCGGATGAAAAAAAGGGACAATGGCCAGAATACATATTAGCAGTATTACTGACCTAGAATAATCAAATGAAGCACTCGGCCACTGGATTTATGCCAACAGAAGCCCGAAAACCTAGCAATCAATTCAAAGTGAAATCAAACTTGACGATGAAAAGAAAGACAACCGCCCACATCCTGATTTAGGTAGACGTCGTTACAGTAATTAAGAAGAGAAAACCGAATGAAAAAGAAAGGGTGAGCAACTGGTCACAGAATATTTGTACAATAGAGAATGTTGAAAACAAAAAGATTAAGTCAAACGTATAATACTTGATGGTGATGATAGGCAGCATTTGCGGTTTGAACTTGTAAAATGTCTGATGAAACGACACTAAACCTCAACACTGTTGGTCAAGATGTTTCGTGTTTATGTTTTGATGCATTGTTGCGGTTTTGGCTGTTTCCTTTTTTCTACGTGTTTTTGTTTCGGGTTTACCTACATTTTGGTTGCCTGGTTTGCGTTTCGTATGGGTATTCCTGAACCCGTTCAATGGATAAAAGGGATTTTACTTTTGCTACAGTAATTATGTTGGTGTAAACATCTCTTACACGAAAAAGCGTTTTGAAACTTTTTGGTAGTGCTCAGCGTCGTAGGCGTAGAGAGCGCCTCCTGTGGTCGAGGGCGGTCGTTTACAGCTTCAGCGATGAGGGTTTGGGAGTTAGGGTTACGTTTACCGTTAGGGTTAGGGTTTAAGCAGTAGTTNCCTGTGGTCGAGGGCGGTCGTTTACAGCTTCAGCGATGAGGGTTTGGGAGTTAGGGTTACGTTTACCGTTAGGGTTAGGGTTTAAGCAGTAGTTAGGGTTCAGGGTGTCGGGTTTGGGGGTTTGGGTTTGGGTTTCAGGATCTGGCTTTTGGGCTTAGGTATCAGGGTTGTGGGTTTACGCGCTCACAAATCAGACATGCCAGGCGAGGTCTTGGTGCGCAGATAACGCAACAAAACAGACACAGATAATGCGGAAACCTGGGAACAGGAAGCCAGTCCCTGAGACATGACACCAAAACAACGAAAAAAGACACTGATTGCAGAAAAAAAGACACAGATAACTATCTCAAATAACGCAGAAAAAAACTCATCACCCCTGACACCTTAGGGTTCTTAAACTCTGAAACCCGAAAGCAGTCAAGCCCTAAAGGATGCAGTCGGGCTGGATTCTTTCTCGTCGCATGCCACATGTCCCAGCTTTCCCGATCACAAGCCTTCTATAAAATGCACGTGTTTCTTGAATCTAACTTGAGGGCCGGAGGCCCCGTGGATAGTAGCTCGGCATGTCAGCGAGCTTTTGCGCGCGGGAGCAGTTGCAGTTGCAGTAGCAGTAGCAGGAGTAGTAGTAGCAGCAGCAGTAGCAGTAGCAGTAGCAGTAGCAGTGGCAGTGGCGGTAGCTACTGGGCGGGGGAGGGGACCGGGAGCGGGAGCGGGAGTGGTAGCGGCAGGAGTCAGGAGGAGCAGGAGCAGGGAGCAGGAAGCAGTAGCAGCAGCGGCAGCGGTAGCGGCATAGCGGTATAGGCAGGAGCAGGAGCACAGGAGGGGCAGGCGCAGTGGCAGTGGCAGTGGCAGGGGCAGCAGTAGTCGCACTTGCAGCAGCAGCAGAGAGCAGCGCAGCAGCAGGAGCAGGAGCAGGAGCAGGAGCAGGAGCAGGCGCAGGCGCAGGCG